>PPHD01015982.1:0-12933 GCA_002909625.1 Bambusicola thoracicus
AGCAGAACTTGCAAACAATTCTCTAGCTGATCATTAATTATCTCTGTGTAAGAAAAGTGGCTTGAAATCTACTGTACTTGGTAGTTTTAGATGCAAGTATAATTTATTATTATCAACTTTATTTTACCTACTTAAAATGTAAATTCAGAGGTAGGAAGAATGCTTGCCATTTTGTTTTGCAGATAACAGTTAGATGTATGACTTGCCTAAAGCCGCTCTAGAGGTCTTCCAGCTGGGTCAGAAGGTGGCCAAGTAGATCAGTGTACCTCAATTTTCTACACAAGGATGTGGATTTTTCTAAAGGAGAAATCTTCTAATGTTTCTGCTTTGTAGAAGTGTGATCCCATTTCTTTCCTATTCCTTTATGGTGTTCTAGGCAGTAAAGTAGTTCATGTGAAATAATATGGCTATAACTACTTTAAAACATGTGGAAATACCTACTGTGCTCCAATTTTTGGGGGGGTTATTTGTGTGTTCAGTATATTGTTTAGAGGCTTCAGCATTGCTGAACGTGAGCTGTTAAAGCAGTTGCTGCTGCTGCATTTAAGAAAATTGGGCTGGACTTCCTGAGCCTTGAAGAAAGGACAGAATTTCTGGCAGTTCAGGATGTTAAATATCTTACCCCCCTGCCAGGAACTGAACAATTAGCTGGCTTCCATTCAGAACAGTAGTGTCGGTTTTCTTTCCCTTTTGTCCTCCTGTTACATCATGCCAACTCGTTTCAGAGTTAAGCTTGCTACTGCAAAGTTGGCAGTGATGTTAATTTGTCACAAGGAGTCTGAAATCCCAACAACTGTGTTTCAGATTCTTAAAAATCTGAGCAGCAAGATGTATACCACTTCTGATGAGAAGCTTGTTGGAAGTGTTGTGAATAACAAGCAAAAGTGAACTGAAAGTGAAGGTACCTTTATCTGGGTTAACCACTATTTTATGACTGCAATAGATAAGTGACATATCAGGGATTGTTATCAGTCCTTTAAATTGATACACGAAAATATAAATCATCCATCATTGTGAGGAGGAAGGCAGTATTTTAGAAGTAATCATAAGGCAGTTAAAAAAAAAACAAAACACAACAAAACACCAACACCCTGCAGCCCTAGAATAGTTCAGAGGTGACATCAGGAAGTCACCATGGTAACTCTGCACGTTCTGGTGTGTTCTCGGGTGGGGGAGTTCTGGGTAGGGGAGGTGGCCCTGAACAGGAGTAAGCTGCTCCAGTTAGAGGGCTGCCTTGGGGCAGAGTAAGAGCTTGGAGCCCACTTCTTAGAAATACATTTAATGAAAGCTAATCTTGGATTTCTTCTTTGTTTTGTGTAGTATTTAGTGAAGAAAGGATGTTCAAATTTAGTTCAAAATGGAGAACATTGCGTTCTATGAGTTGCAGGAAGTTTGAGGTATTTGGAGTGTTGTTTATGTGACTAAATATTGAAGGTTATAGTTTCGTTACGTATTGCACTGTGCTCCAAGTTTTCTAAAGGTGGTATTTGCTCAGTGTAATGCTGCAAGCCAAGTGCTTAATTTGATTTGCAGTGTTTCTGGAGGACAAATGGAATTATTGTTTTAAAGTGAGGTTTTTGGAGCTGAACTTGGTTTTAGAGAGCAAGTGGTTTGTTAGCAAAATGGAATGCCTGAAAGCTTGTAATGAAAATAGTTTCATGTTGCAGATATGGAAAGATACTTACCCTTTAGCAGCTTTAAATAGATGCTTAGTACTGTTATTTGAGTAGTCAGCATGGAGCTTTTAGGTATGACAGTGTCTACTGAAGGCCTACATTTTTCTGAATTGCCAAAAAAGGGGGGGGGACAGGGGAAAGTAGAAGTAGAAAGAGGATAAATCCAGGTAGCCTTACATGTTAGGCATGCTTTACTGAAGACTGTTTTTACATACTTTTATTTCTAGGTGTATACATAAAATACACACGCGCGCACACAACCAACCAGTTGTATGGCAGTGTAATGACTGTATTTAGTCCTGTTCATAGAACCTGGAGTGCCTCTGGGTTTTTTATTTAGGTCTGTTTTCTGGCAAAGCCTTTGGCCTATGACACATTCCTGAGTACATACCTGGTTCCTTTTCCAGACCCAATTGCCATGTTCTTTTTGAAGCATATGTCTCTGTATGAAGTTGGAGTTCTTCTTAGAGGGGTCTTAAATAACGCAGCAAGGATAGGAATTATACAGAGGAGGTGTCCATTGTTACTTAACACTGGCTGTTGCAGTGTCATAGACCAGGTAGCCCATAGTTAGCAGGAGCATCTGAAATAATACCAGAGGTCTGTGTTTAAGCACCCGAGTCACATCTCAAGTATCAACAGTTTGTTGCTATTGCAAAAACTTTTATTTGTATATTTCTAAATAGCATTGCTTTTTAATCCTGTGAATAAGGATTTTTTCTTCCTTATATATATTTTTTTAACACCTGGCTTGTTATTGTCTTTAAGGATAGGTGCATATTTCTAATGGTGAATTAAGCAATTGCAAAAACTGTGTTCAGGATGAGCAGCAACAACTTAGTGATAGCAGGTAATGTTCCAGCAGGTGCCATCTGGCTGTCATTGGGAAGCTTTTTTAGCTGTTGTCTACAACTATTAATAGATCTTGAGATGAGGGTAACAGTAGAATGAGGGTTTTTATGTATATAATAACAATTTAAGATGTAATGAGAGGTGATATGCAGTAGTACAGTAGATACAGAATACATATGTCTGAATGAATGTTACTATTCCAAATATGTGTATTAGTACAAATCTTAAAGCAGAAGAAACAGCATTTAACATCAAATTCTGTATTCAGGAGTGAAAGGGATCTTAATTACTAAGAGAACGTCTCACAGATGACCTCTTCATTATTTATTCATATTTCCTTATTTCAAAAGTAACACAAAAGCTGCTTCTCCAAGGTGAGCTAAGTGCATCAATATATCTTATATATCAATATGTAAAATGATGAAATCATTGGTCCTTCTAGTGGTAGTAGTCAGCTGGTAAGTTACATACAGAGACTGACGTCACTGTGGTGTCCCTGTTTCAAATGTAAAGCTTGGTCCCTATAAACAGTTGTTTTAATGTTGAAAGGAGAATTAGAATTTTGGTTGGGAGAAAATGAGAAGTGGTTACTATTCTGAGCATTTGTGTTATTTCTGTTCTAATATTTTCAGCAGATACTCAGGAATCACCACGTGGTTTTCTTGACAAATGTTTGAATGCAGGGTGTTGGAGCCGCTGTCTTGGTAATGATATTTTCAACAGAACTTTTTTAATTGTAGGTATGGCTAAAATATATGGAAATGTAAATTGCTGAAAGGGTGAACTTAATCCACCAATGAGAGCAGCAGATCAAAAGGTTAATATTCTTGCAGTGCTAATACTTTCAATTAGTCAGGAATGCTATGATTATTTCTATCAAGCTATCAGTATCACTGAAGGAATTGATTTATTTTGGAGAATCTTGGGGCCCATAGTTTTCTTGTTTGCTCTTGTTGTTGATATTGGATTCTGGCAGGTGGGATTTGCTGGCTCTTCTGCTACAGCATGTGACCCTGCTGTTTATTTTCAAAACTGTCCTCCTCCTTACCCTTTTGAGAATGAAATGTGGTTCTGTTTTCATTCAGTGTAGTCACTTACTGTCTATTTTCTTAAGCACTTCTGTGTTCTTCTACAAACTAAATTTGGTGTTATCGCAGTCAGGTCAGTGAAACTGGAAGGAGGAGGCAGACCAGTTGCCGAGTCTTTTTTAATAACTTCTGTGGAGCGGACAGTTTGCAGCATTACAAATCCCATAGGCTTTAAATCTCTTCTTATTTACCTCAGTTAATTATAACTAAGACTCATTACTGTCAAGTTTTTTGAGATTCTAAGGATGTGTACTGGAGTAGCTGAGTTCTCAGGAAAGTCAGTATAGGATTCAGCTTGGATAAACTGGGCTTGTTCATGATGTAACAAAGGCAGATTGTATGACTGTAGCAGCCTCTTGTGTTATATCTGTAAACTACACCTCTGTTAGGTGAAACCCCTGTGCTAATGTCTGTAACAATTTGACAGGGTAGGATTATGGGGATGCACGTGTCCCAGATGCTGTACAGTGTATAGCTGCTACATCAAATAGTGACAAAGGTTCTGAACTTATTTATCTTGGTAAAATATTTGTATAAGTATCTTGAAATAGTCACTGAGGCATTTCCAAAAGCTCCAAGCCCTTTGGACTGCACCTGCTGTTAGTCCCATAGGTAAATTGTAACTTTGCAGCCATGTTTTCAATAGTACTTAATTCTTACCTGGAGAAAAAATAAAACTATAATGCATTTTCAAGTTAAAAATGTGCTTATGTTTGTTGGCTCTCAGGGAAGTCCTATGGGGGTTTTTGTTCAATGTTGATAATGCTTAAAAGCTATGAAGATCAGGCGTGCCTGAAGTTGTTGGGAGATCAGAAGTAGGTCAGAATGTTGTAGAATGTTTCAAAGTACGGACTACTTAATGAGCTTTATTTGCGGTTTGGGTCACTGTCAACTCAATCAAGTTTGAATTCTTACTAGTTCACATTTTTGTGAACTTGTGTTTTAATTTTGTGATCTTAGCTATAGAAGCTTGTCAGCATCTTAGGCTATGTGGATTAAAACAGTGGTATAAGAGGATATGCAAAACAATACAACAAATAAGTTGTAAAACTTCCCATTGTCTGCTTCCCCATTCTCCCTTGTCAGTTGCCTTCAAAAGAATGCTCTAAGCCTCGACTACTGTAAATGAATGTCAGCACCATTGTAAAAGCATTTCTGTGCTCTTACAAGGAATTGGTAACACTTGAGTAAGTGGAGAAGAAACAATCTTGTAGCTATCTTAAAGCAAACACAGAATCTTAAAAGTAACTTAACATGGAATGTAGCTAGTTAGAGATTCTTTTTCTGGGGTATGATGTAGAAAGCAAACAGAAATCAGTTTCTTCTAAATTTATGCAAGCTTTTTCGATATGTTGGAACTTAGATGAAAAGTGTAATGTCATCCTATTTCAGAAAGCAGTTGCAGTTTTTTACTGGACGTAGGTTCCTATTGTTAAGCTATATTTTCAGAATCTGGTCTTGCATCAGGGTGTTTCCTTCTGAAACAGTCTCCTTAGTTATAAAGCAGGGGTTGTTTTATTTTGTGATAGAGCTTTAATCCTGGTTCACTTTTTCATAGCAATAAGGAATGAGTATTACCTTCAGATACAAAATATAATCAGGCATTGATCATGTGTGTTTTGCCATGTTCAGTGGCTTTAAGGATCAGGATGTTGAAGAGGGCAAGACATCTGTCATCATCGAAACAGAATAGAGTTTGATTTGTCTGCTAGTGATGCCATCGTTTTGAGTAAATTCAAGTGAGTAGACTTGGGCAGATTGCATTTGTGAATGTAAGAACATTTGAATTACCACTTTCAAACAGGAAGCTTTCAGCCATGATTTGCAATTAAAGTTTCAGAATTCAGTCCAGATAAGTTAAGGACTGGATATATCTCTCACTTGAGCCTTAATTTAGGCACCCATGGCCAGTAGTGAGACTAAGCATGTATTCTCAGAAGGCAGCCCCAAGCTCACATACACTGGTGATGCATACATAAATACGTAACTTTACATGCATGTTAACACTGGCAGAAAAAATAGCTTTGGTGCAAGTACAAGCAGTACCAACTGCTTTACTCTGTTGCTGTTTCTGGATGGCTAGGCTGAATGCTAGTGGGGCATGTATCCATGCGTACATACAGTGTGGATCTCTCAGTTGCTGGGTTTAGACACCTGTTCTGCCTGTAATGGGTCATTGGGTCTGCTTATTCTCTGTTGTCTCTTTGTATGCACACACCTATGAGCAGCCCCTTACCTGTGATACCCCAGGTTCTCCAGCATTGGCCTTAGACCATTCCCTCCAGTAGCTGACTCCTCCAGTTACCTTACTCAGACACTGACCCCTGCCCGTGGTCCCCAGGTGGCCTCGTTTGCCTGTGGGCCAGTCCATTTTAGTGCTCCTTGTGACCTGATCTGCATGTGCTCATCCCCTTCTCTGCTGGCACCAGGAACACTGTTTCCTGTGACCTGCTACCACATGGGCCCCAGTTGCAGCTGTTGAGATTTCTGTACGTGCAGAATAGAGCCCTGTACTTAGAAAGAAGAGTTAGGAAAGGAGTTAAGTGAAAAGACAGGACAGACAGTGGTGACTGGGGGAGTACAGGTAGACACTGACCAGCAAGCTACTCACACATGACCTGTTCCTTCTGTCACCTTAGCTCTCTGTATTACCATGCTTGTTCTTCCCCAGCCCCCTTATTCCTTCTTGTTCCTCCCCTAAACATTCCATAACAGGTGTGGTGTTATGCTGTTCCCCTGTCTCCTGTGATAAATATGAGTCCCTGTAAGCAGTAGGCTTACGAGTGCTCTGGAAAGGCCCAGTGATGACTGAGGTGGAGCAGTCTGGCTCTTGGTGGAACTGCAGCAGGCTGGTTGTGTGGGCTCCCCCACCTGCTAGCGTGCCTGCTCCTTTGTGTGGTAAATAGGTACTGTCAAATAATGGGTTTAATTATTTGCAGGTGTGGTTGAAAATGTATGGTAGAAGTGGCAACCTGGCCATATAGGGGTGAATTAAAGTGATACCATTACAGAAACCACACTCCACCTCCCAGTGTGTTTTTGTTCCTGTTTGTGGCTTTGTGCTTTAAATGGGAACAGGGAGAATACTAGAACAATCACATGAAACTTTGTGGAACAGTCTTTCGTAATGGGCTTCAATGACAGTACCAATGTTCTAATTCCAGTTTGTAAAATAAGGAGCTGAATTTTATTTTGTTTTCCTGGATAGCTCTTGTATTTGCATAGGGACTTTTTTGGGTAGATTTTTAATATATATTTAGTTCATACTTTATTTGTAGATCTTGAACATTGCAGTAAATCAATGATTTAATAAGAACCACATGGGGTAGTTGGTCTCTATATAAAGTAGGCAATAGACGTCTTAAAAAAACATGGATTTGTTATGGACAAGGTTGAGCCTTTAAGTAATAGCTACTGACATATGAATCAGCATGTATGTAAACCAGTTCTGTTTCAGAAAAATGGGTGGATCCACTGTGGTGCTTCTGGAAGCTGGCAGTAGTGAAATACTGATGATGAAAGACAGCATACAAGTGTAAGCCGTGCTCGTACATGCCTCTTGAAGATTGCAGGCCCAAGTAATAAAGTATATTAAATAAATATCTTAAAATATACTGTTGTATTGTACTGGACCATTTTAAGAATCTAATAAACAGGATTAAGACTGACGATTCTTTAAGCAATGTCTTATGGATGGGTACATAATACAACTTGATGTTCTTAGACTGTGAAAGTAAACATTTTGATAGTATAGTACCGAGTTGTTTATGGTGTTATTGCACACTATTATGATGCATTTGGAGTTATGTCTAAAAGACCACAAAGTACAAATGTTTTGTAGTATGCTTCAAGTTCAGTTGCTGATTTTTATTATTTTCTGGGGGGAGTGCTGTAAATACATAGCTTTGGGATGAGGTTTCAAGTGTCAGGAATGTAACCATCTTCTATTTTTACTCTTGACCTCATTTCTATTTTCTTTTGCTAAAGGCAACAGGCTTATGTTGTTCTGTTGCTGCTGGAAGTGAGCTATTCAAATAACTTGAAATGTTTATGCACAATAAGCTTTTGAACTTCAGCACTAGCTGAAGTAGTGAATTTTCTGTCATAAGCCACATTTATCCTACTGAAAATTATGTGAACTGTGACTTGATCCACTTAAGACTGTAGCTGCAGAAACTGCATGTGTGTTAAAACTTCAGGAGACTGTTTCAGTTTGTGTACTAAACCTGCTTTGTAATTTATTTTACAAGATGTACACCCCTCTCCCTCTCCAATTGGCTGCTTTACAGAGATGAAGGAGTTTCATTTTACTTTGTGGTGTCTGGTTTACTACCTCCTGGTCGTCGCCACAAACTGAATTATTTTCTTTCATGAAGAGAAAAACTTGTTTTTAAAACATTTAATGTTTGACTGTTTCAGCTTTTATAAGCCTGCTTGCAAGGAGTATTCTCCGTTAATTATTGTTAAGCAGAGCTGTTTATTGTGGTGACGAGTTTTGCAGCTTGGCCTTTCTGTAGCTTAATAATTTCTGTAGTATGGCAGTTTCTCTTCTGGAAAAAAAGCTGTTGCATGAATGCAAACTCAAGGTTCTGTCAGACATCTGTATACATAGAGAATGCATATCCGTCTTCTGAAGTCCCCTGATGATTTAGTCTTGCTGGTGAAGAAGCCAACATTATTTGGTACCTGCTGTTTCTGTGAGTCTGTTAGATTCTCCAGGGTATCTTTGTATGTCAGACCAGCAGTCCTCCAGTTTTTACTTCAAAGGCTTGAAATAGTTGTAACCTGGGAGTAGGCAGAGCTGTAGGCATCCTTCTTGGGAGCTAAGTCCTTCAAGGAGGTTGCACTGTAAGAGAATTGTTGGTGGGTTGTTTCATGGACTCTGCTGGGTGGATGGAAGGATCAGAGCTTTTCCATATTACACTGGGGCACTGAGTTAAGATGACGTTGAGATATTCCAGTGGGACTTTGGCAGGTCATTAGGACATCTTGAGCTCCACAGAGGTGAGATCACTTTATGCAACATTATGCAAACAGCAGGATCAAGCCATAGTTAACATTCCCTCATTAAAGTATGCATATTACTTCTCTGTATTTTATTAGGTTTTTATATGCATATAACAACTGATGTATGGCTGACCGCTAATGATAAGCGTTAGGGTGGCAAATTTGTTTTGATGACATACTACTTACCCATATATTATGATAGAGTGTGTCATGCTGCTCTGGTCCATTATAGGGAAGTGAGACAGCTTTCCTGTCTTTCTGTGGGATATAATTAAGAAAGGTCATCTAGGGGCCTGGAGGATATTCTAGGATGTGAAAACCGGAGCTAGGTCTCTAACCATAGTGACAACTGTCATAAGCGTAGCCTGAAATAGAGAGCACGGTTGAGGGCTACATCTCTGAGGATATAGAGCTACTTTAGTACTCTTATGGTATAGATCTACACCTTTACATTTCAGAAACTAGCCTGCACTTGGGGATTCACCCCAGCACTACAGACTACATTGTTGAATTTCCCAAGTGGAAATGCTGAATTTATTTCTTTCAACGTACGTAAAATCAGTAAATTTGAAAACAGGCCTGGCATATAGAACTTGTGTGTAGAAAATGCTCATTTTGACATTCAATCTTGTTATTGTTTGAAGAGGGTAGATAAAATTTCAGGTGAGGAATGAAGCCAGTTTAGAAGAAAACATTGAAAAAAAGAAGTGTCCCAACCCAAAGAAAGAAGGAGAGAAATTTATAGGTGGAAAATCACCAAAATTAGTTTTTTTTATTTTAATTAAAAAAACAGTTTACAGGAACTGAAAACAAATTATGAAAGTTAAGAGGGGGGGAAAAAAAAAGGAAAGAAATCCACTTGTACAGTTACAGCAAAGATGGTCCAAAAATTATACCACCTTGTGTAACTTTGAAGGTGGAAGTAACTTTACCGTGAAATCTGTGCTGATGTCTTTATCACTGCTCATACATTCATGGAGCCATGAGCCTCAGTGCATCTTATGAACACATCAAATACTGTAAACAGTACTGCACTTTTTTCAGGTGACTGGAGGAGGAGGAAGAAAGTGAAAGTGAGGGCACACCTGGATTCTTGTATAAACATTTGTTGAAGGCCTGATCAGGAGGATCAGGGTTTAAGCTTACATCAGACTTGACAAACATTTTCTGCCCAAGTAGGTCAATGCAATTCAGGTTAAGTCAGTAGTCATAGTTGTTTACATTCATTTGGCTTAGCTTTAATCCTGTGGTCTGTTCTTTTTTCCATTGCTATATTGCAAAGAACCTTGAAGTATGCTGTGAATGGTGTATTAAATTGGAGGACTGATCATACTTGTATTTGTTTCTGTTGAACCTGAAAAGCTTCTTGAAATGATCTACATGGACAGGCTAGGAGGGAATGCTCTTGAGTGAGATGAGTCTACTAGACTAAAAAAAAAAGAAAATAATGGTGATTCTAATAGTTTCCATTAAGTCACCAACAGTCTGCTACCAAACCCTAAAAACAACCATTTTCTTTCTAACCTAGTTGAAGTGAGAAAATAATAGCTGTGGAAGAGGGCAGTTCAAGTAGCAGTTATTCTTCCCAGAACATCTAAGCTTTGTTGCTTCTAGTTGCGCTTTAACAAGAAGACATGAGTACAGAAGTTTCAAAACTGTATATGAAGACTTCAGTCTTTGTATCCAACTGTCAATACTGTTTTTTTTTTGTGTCACTTATTACAGTTGCCTCCAGCACACAGTTCATATTTTTGTTTTCTCCAGTCTTTGCATGATGAAGGAAGGCAGTGTTGTAATTTCTCTGTGGTTTGGAGTTGAATTGCCCCTGATTATGGCACTTTTACAATACTTGGTATAACAGAGGAAGATAAATGAAAAATGGAATCCTTTGCTTGTAGAGAGTCATTGGAGAGGACAAGAATAGGCAAAATATGATAACATTCACTATCAGTTTCTCTCACTACTATAACTGACTCTAGTAGAAGCAGATTTAATACTTGGTTGGTTGCCCAGCAAATTTTAAGCATCTGCTGATGAAATTAAGGTTGCGAACTTCTGCCATGAGGAAACAAACTGTAAAATGGACTGCATTTTTTTCAGTCCCTTGTGTCATGTCTGGTCAGTTTTCTTCTCTTGCAGGGGAAACACTTTTCAGGAAACTTAACAGCTGGTTCCTGTATCTAATTCTATTAGTAGCTCTGTGGTTTGTTTTTACCTCTTCTGTGTGCGGTTCCCCCCAGAAGAGGGAAGGCTCACCAGGGGACTTTGCATGTCCCCTTTGAACTGCAGGGAATGCATTGCAGTCCAAATTCAGTGTGATGAGAGAATTTCAGAGATGATATGTCAGTGACAGTAGGATTTTCTCAGACTGCAATAGTTCTGAGGAGCAGACTTGAAAATATGGATAACAGCATCTATTATACATTGTTTTGGTTTTCATCCTTTGAAACCAGATAGCAGTCAAGATGGGCTAAAGGACATGTCAGTATTACGAAATGTTGTATGTTTGATATTGTATAGATCTTGGAAAGGGCAAGATTTTGTCTATCGGATTAACTGAATAACTTTTCTACGTGATATTTAGTCTAAGACAATTGTGTGGACTTTGCTGACCTGAGTCAGCATTAACATTAACTTAAAATATAAATATATTTGTAAGGCTTCTGAGATGTGCGAAATTTGATTAAGAGCTGGCAAATAAAACTTGACAAAGCTTGTATCCAGTTACTGACTTCTCAGGTAATAGTGTGTGGCATGTAAAACAATTAAAATACACTCAAGTTATGGTTAAAATAAACTTACCAATGTTATATTCACGTAGCCCAAGAACATGTGTTCAATTAATGTAACAGTATTTGTTTTCATGTGTTTTTTTAATAAAAAGCACAACCCTTCCCCCCAGAAAACAACAGAAAAACCCCAAACAACCAACCAAACTAGAAAATACTTCAGATGGGGAATTCCAGTGAAACTGATTACAAGCAAGTTAGATGCAAGTCAGAGGTACTGTGATGCAGTTCTGTGGCCTTTTACAGAAGCTGAAAACTGTTGACCTTTCATTTTTATTGTAGGTATGAGAAATGTTAACGTAAACTTGTACATTTATTTAAATAAAGTAGAATGAGAAACAGATGTTTAATTAGTCTTAATTAGTGAATGAACTTCTTAAAACTTCATTGACATTCTAATTCTTAAACTATAACTTCTTTTGGATGCTGTATTCCAGGGATTTCTAAGGCTAAAGGTAATGACTGCATTTCATTAATTTTAGGCAGCTTTTTCTTCCATGATTTCTGTATCTCTATTTAAAATAATGATTAGAATGCTAGTTATGCTGTGCCTTGGCAGATGTTGCAATTTAGGTATCTGTAAGCTCCACAGAATGCTTTCTATAAGCTTTCCCGTGCACAGCTACATTGAATGTTTTTACCAGGGCATGTTCTACTGTGCTTGTTTTGATCCTGGGTCAGCTGTCAAAAGGACAGCTCTTGGACTAACTTGCCTCTTTTTTTCCTCTAGCCTCTACCAAAATAACTTGTGTGGGATGGTTTCACTTCTGTATTTAAAACAATAGAAAACATGTGAGTTTGCGTATCTCTTGCCTCTGTTGGAAGCAAGTAATTTTACTTTCATAAGGCAAAAGCTTATAAACAAGCATTGGAAGGAAGTATTTATACCTTAACAATGAACTCCTGTGCTGTAGAGAAATACACTGTTCATGAAAAGATCATAATTTGCAGTGTTTTCAATGCATTTGGCTTGGTGCCACTGTAGTAATGTAACTTTCACTATCAGATAATCCCAAGAACATAAAATTAGACGATACCTAAATTAATTGTTTTACTACAGCGACTATCTTGAAATTAGCAAGTGTTTTCTGTGGCAAAATAATTTCATGTGAAACAAGATATCATCTCGTAGAAACTATAAAGCTTTAAGTTGAGAGAAAGGGCTNAAGGAAGTATTTATACCTTAACAATGAATTCCTGTGCTATAGAGAAATACACTGTTCATGAAAAGATCATAATTTGCAGTGTTTTCAATGCATTTGGCTTGGTGCCACTGTAGTAATGTAACTTTCACTATCAGATAATCCCAAGAACATAAAATTAGACGATACCTAAATTAATTGTTTTACTACAGCGACTATCTTGAAATTAGCGAGTGTTTTCTGTGGCAAAGTAATTTCATGTGAAACAAGATATCATCTCATAGAAACTATAAAGCTTTAAGTTGAGAGAAAGGGCTTTTTTTCTTCAGAGCAGTTTTGCTTGCTCACCAGAGGAATACAGAGTTGGTGAAGTTCTCCA
>PPHD01015983.1:0-15802 GCA_002909625.1 Bambusicola thoracicus
GCAGGGAGGAAATAGCTAAACATATACAGATATCCGCAAACCTTTCGAAGTTTTTTCAAGTACAGATTTGAACTACCAGCAATAATATTTTCAGATAATCCAAGCCAGTTGCTACTGAAAGTCTGGGAAATAGATATGCCTTAACATTCATCTGCTGTCAAAATAATGGCACTATTTCAAAAATATCTGGATGTTTTTTGCACTCAGGATGTCGATAATTTAAGGTGATTTTCTTTATTTAAGATACATAAAAAATACTTTACTGCAAAAGTATTTTGGGCCTCTAGGAGAAAAAGAGATCACATCTTTCCCATTAGTTCTTTGAATTCCTTCCATGTCTACCCTATCTAAGACCTAGATATGAAGAAAAAAAAATAAATAAAAAGAAAATGGAAAAAGTAAAAACATCCTCTGGTTCAGGTTAAGAGAAAAGCAATTCCTCCTGAAATTGAGAAAAAGAAAGAAAAAAGAAATTGCTTTTTAAAATTTGTTTAAGAAAACAAACATTTTCATATTTAATCCAAATGCATCTCTTTTTTTCCACCTGATTAATTCATTCTTTAAAATGAAAAATTATTTGTATGTAGAGGCAGAATCATAAATTAACAAGAACAGATATGAAATGGAGAATAAATCATAAATCAAAATAATCTAAGTTGATCTTGATCTCACAATTAACAAACGGGATGAGAGAGCTGGAGATGTAGCTTGAAAAGAGCCATGCTACTTCAGTTATTCTACTTTGCAGTGTTCTTGGGATGAACAACTATTTCCCAGAAAGTCTGTGGCAATATTTGGTAATTTAATTAAGTACCTCTGCAGCTCGAGAATGTTCCTTTACAAAGGCATTAATGACAAAATGTACTTCTATCACTGTTGCAAATAACATTAGATTATTCCATTTTTTATCAATCATTCTGAAGGATTTGTAATACTGAAATCCATACAAAATTTTTGGAGGAAAATACTTAAAACCTGTTTAATAATGGAACTTTAATGAATTATACATAAAAATATTTTCATCTTGACATTTTTCAATAGTAGAACTGCATTTTTTTAGTTAATCATTTTGTGAAAGAAAGAAACAATATATGTAAAATACTCCTAGGAAAAGTTTTAAAGCACAAGTTTTAACTTTGTGACACTATCTAGTGATCAACATAATTGATGTGAGTAGAAATAATGGGATTTTGACTTTTAATGCATGACAGATATAGCTGACACCAGAAGTTGTTCTTCTGGATATAAAATTAAAATCCTCAAAATCTAAGGTTCTCAAAATTTGTCCCTAAATCTTTTATCGGAAGTGAATAAAGAATAAAAGGTGGATACCTAACGAAAAAGGCTCACTGTCTATGTGTAAACTTTCCATGTTATCTTCTCAAGTATAGTTATATATGCAGAAGCGTGGATATGGATTAATAACAGTTTCATTTTTATTTTTGAAATCATAAGCATTAATGTATGGGTATCAAAATATGTCCTCTTTCACAGGAAATAACTAAGATGCTCCATCATAAGTTTAATTATTTTGGACACTGTCTTTTAAAACACAGACTACAGAATAGAATATCTCAGACTTCAGCGCATAGGACTGATTGTGATTTTTTTTTACCCGAATTTAGTTTGATTACATTTTCACATTCTAGATCAGATTCCACTTCATCTTTGGCCTGACCACTGAGCACAATATTTACCTTTTGCTGACAGTGTAGCTGTGTATCCCTGTGATAGATCCCTCATTTAAAATAAGGTTGCGCTTGGGCTTGAGAGCATTACCAAAACGACAGTGAATATCACCAGTGGCTATTAGGCCTTATGTAAAAACCACCTGTCTCTTTGTTACTACCTCGTTGTATTCTCCTGATCTAGTGAAGTATTTTAATTTTTTTTTTTTCCTCTGGGATCTATGCTTTCTTAAATTGTTCCTTATATTAGCAAAATTCTTTTCATATTATTCATACAAAACTTCCATTGCTTATATTATCTATGCAGCAGCCAAAAGTGAGCAGAATGTATTGGCAGAATGAATAAAGAAATCTACAAAGACTTGCTGTATAATTTTGACATCCGAAAAGACTTGAGAATAACAAATAACATGATACACAAGGGAAAAGGAAAAGAAGTTCAGGGGAACAATATCTTGTTATTTACATGTGATACATTCCTTGACATTCTCAGAAACATCAATGAGCTTAGGTAGACTTACAGGTGGAAAAAATGGCTACATGAGGTCTTGAGATATGGGCCATGAATCAGAGAAAAACAAGGCAGCACTCTTCAATTTATAGGAACTTTTTGAGAGGACTGTAGGAAAAATGCCAGGTAACGAGGAGAGATTGTAGAGGATGGTGGAAATTTTGTGTGAATGCATATTTATGTTTCTGCATACAGGTGACAAGAACAAGATGTTTTGTTTTTTTTTTTTAAAAAAAAAGTTAACAGAAGGAACCTGAGCAGCCATTGGCAAAAGAAAATGTGAGATTTGGATAGAAGAATAGCAGGTGACTGAAAATAATGTATGGGCAATTGCTTATCTAAACAGAGTATTTTAAAAAAGGAAATTAATATAAAGCAGATGCAGAAAGTGATGCCAGGTCAGAAAAGGTACTTATGAAAGGGGTGATTGAAAAGTAAATTGAACATGACAAAAATTACAGTGAGGGAAACCTGGAAAAAATGGGCATACGAGTAACTAGGTAATGACAAAAAGATAAGTTTCATATTGACTATATGAATTCATTCTGAGTTCTTAAATATTGTATTTAGTGGATATTATTCCATCTAGAAAAGAATTGTTAACTTGATGGAAGCAGTTAGCAGTGCTGAAAAGTATTGCACAATAATTTAATATTAGGAAAAGTGATTTCTGAAGCAGACTTATGTAGCAGATACACTTAGCTGTACTTACTTTCAAGAAATGATGTAGATTTTTTCAATCCTAAAGTTGTCATATCTCTTTATGCTGTCTAAAGCTGTCATATTTGTTGACCTAGACAGGCTCAAGCAGTGGGCCCAGGTGAACCTCAGAAGATTCAGTAAATCCAATACTCAAGGTCTTACACCTGGGTCGTGGCAACCCTCACTATCAGTACAAGCTGAGAAGTGTAAGGATGGAGCATGGCTCTGTTGAAAAGGACTTGGGGGTACTGGTAATATATTTGCTGGTTTAAGCATGCAGGAATCAGTCTCTATACTCATTTATAGCACTGGATGTTGATGCTTCATTAGCTCATCTACTGTGATCTCTGAGTCTTTTTCAGTGTAAGTATGTTTCAGATTGTGGTCTCTCATTTTTCTTTTAGATCTTGTTTCTCTCTGTAGATGGTGAGTTCTTCAAAGAAAATGTCTTCTGAAACAATTAGATTAATGTGAATAGTAGCTCTGTACAGTTATCACTGCTAATTTTCATGTTATTTTCAGACCTCATATGTATAGAATAAAGTGTTTATTTATTACACATCTTAACTGCTGTTTGAAGTAGTAAGGGAGAATTTATATCCAGTATAGAGATATGAATGAAGTGCAGATGAAAACAAATGTATTAAATTCATGTATGTGAAGCAGCTAGTACTTCCTGTTCGTCCCATAGCAGATGTTGCTGTTACAAATGGGAGGATTGGCTAGTTCTTGAGCTAAAGCATTTTCAGTTGAACATACTAAGGTAACTGGAAAGGAGTATCAGCTTACATGACTATGTTAGATTGTGAACTGCAGTGGGTTTGGAGCTGTTGTCTAGCTTCAGCTCCTTGTCTACCATGCTGTCATCACTGTTCAGGCAATGGTGTGTATTTTGAATCTTCAGCTTCTAAGTTGAATCCATAAATGCTCACAAGTCAAAGCTGCAAAATATGTAGTTGTAAAGTTTTAGGAATAATAATGTAAGGTGTATTGTTTGCTGTAAGTGCTCCTTTCATCTAGAAAGTTTGCAGAAGGATAATAGCGCTTTGTACGATTCTGCTGTAGATCTTAATGTTGAGTTATGATGCGGGGTGACAGTGGTTTTCTGTGTGGAGATAGTGATAGAGTGTATTAAGGGCATGGGATCGATCATGCTTGTGTTCTGTGGATAAAAATATGCTGTCAATGAACTTGGCTTTGAACACTCTCTGTCTGAATACAAAAAGACTTTCTTTCCATTTCATTTGAGGCACAGAGGATTCATACCTGAGAAATAATGCAGTATCTGCCAGGTGCAAAGACATGATTTCACTGGTCAAAGCTGTTAAGTCATTCAAGCACTAATGAAGTAGACCTCAAGGTTTTCTTAAAGTCTGCTTAATTTCCATTATTAATGATTAAGCGCATGAAGGTTCTTAAGGAAATTGTGACTTAAGAAGGATGACCGGAAAAACTGTTTGTTTGTGTCAACATACAAATGCTTCACACAGTCCATGTTACAAGCAGGCTGTACTTTTTGATGCTTTATGCAACAGCATTTAGAATATTGAATAGGGAATTTTAAAGTGAGATAAACTTGGAAATGTGCAGTTAATTAAAGGCTAAATTAGAACTTTGTTGGCCAATAGTGATGATAACTGGTTGCAAATATATACAGACATTTTTGATTCAGGTCTGGTGCAGTGCAGTACCTAACCACTAGTATAGCTGTGTTGTTTTGTCTAATTAGCTGACAGCTGGAGATACTTAGGTTAAACACAATGCTACATTAATAGGATGACATTCCAACACAAATCTTTGCCTTTTGATTTGTTTTTATTTTGCAACTATTGATTTACCAGTAATAATCCCTGAATGCAGGGTTGGTGTGATTTTGTCCTGATTAACTGCTTATTTCTGTTACAGAGGCCATGGCTGTTGGCTGTTAGATCATAACCAGTCAGGTCAGATCATTAACCACATTTATTATGCCTCTGATAGTTTATCTGTTTCATCACTTCTCTATCTACAGTCCCCTCTTGGTTAGAAAAATTTAAATGCTTTAAATCTCTAAGCAGCTTTAAACAGCTGCCCCAGCATTTAAAAATCAAATCCAGTTGTACTTCAGCTAAGCAAAACAAGATGACCTGAGAACAAGAGGGTGCATTCCATCATACACCAGTGACCACTTAAATTCTTGTTTCTGTCAGCCCCTCAGAGTGAAAAATGTGGGCATCTTGAGAGTAGAATTCCCCAGATGTCCAATGGGGTTGCACAACTTTTAGCATCTGGTTCTATAAGAATCTGAAAGTTGGGACAGTAAGCTTATAGACTGTTTTTTTTTGTTTGTTTGTTTGTTTTTTTCCTAATAGGAAAAAAATAGGTGTTTGTTTTTTTAATGAAACATCTTAAATTGCATCTTCCATAACTTCTTTTCTTTCTCCTTTCTCTTTTTTGAAGCACTCTGTGTTCAAAATGTAACATAGTGTGTTGGAAGTGTTCTTAATAATTTTTGACTGTCTACATAATTTCAAAGTAGGTAACACATCTCAAAAGATTATGGTAATGAGATATTTTAAAAAATTGAACAATTTTTTTTGAACTTCAGAGTACATTATGTGTTTATTGTATCATATATAAATAGGTCTGGGTTAAGGCTGAAAGTACATTTTAATATGCTTGGGTTTGCTTTTGATAATGTATTATAAGCATTATCTTCTACAGACTAATCAAACTTTGAAAACTTTGAGTATTTGCTCATTATCTTTATGATTCATCATATAAAATCAGAGTGTATCACAAAGGCTTCATGTTCACAACAGTCCAGAAAGTGAATATATCTATTTTATAGGCAGGGGACTTGGTCTGGAAGACTACATACTATTAAATTCATCTCCTGGTTTGTGGTTCCCAGGAGCAGAATTTCAAAGTCTTGTTTTACATTACATTCCTTCACACTGAATTCAGGTGCTGCTGCAAATCATGTAAGAATTTTCAAAAATCAGGGCTACTGGAAACATTTACTAAATGCTATAGATTATCTTGCATCATTCCCTGAACACTGTCCATGTAGTGAAGCAGAGATTTTATGAGAAAGAAGCTCCACTTTGCTAATCCACTTAGTAATCCTAGTCACAAATTCACAAAGAAGCAGATGATGAAAAGTGGGAGAGCTGCTGTAAAGTGACATTTTTCAAGATGGTGGAATTGAATTTCAGATCACTCCCTTTAATTTTGCTAAGTAAGAAAGAAAAATAGAGCAAAATTCAGGTGCAGCTGAAGGTGCCTATTTTGGGGCAGTTAGTCAGGATGAGAATAGATAGATTGGGATGACGGAAGTACAGGTAAGATCTACTGCAGTTGAAAACCTTGAAGCATTCTCCTAAACATCTTTCTCCTACTGGTGAGGCACAATATTTTGAACTTGTTGAACTGAAGAAAACAACATAAAATTCCTGGGCATTTCATTGCTACCATAGAAATCCTATATTAATTTATCTTTGCAGAATTAGTATTCCAAAATGGAGAGTTCAGTCTAAATGTGAACTCACCTTTTTTAACTGAAAAATGAGTCTTTTGTCTGAGCTGCCACTGCAGCATAATTTATCCTCTGGTTATTACAGTGCGCATTAAGTCACTTTTCATTTTTTCATTTCTTAAGGTTAATTACAGTTCTAAAGTCTTTTGTATGCTTACTCCCTCACTGCTACATAATTACAGCTTATAACGTGTTATCGCTTAATTTTGATTGGTTACTGAACCTTCTCATAACATATCAAATAAACATGGAAATAGAAAGTATGTGTTTCACATTGTTTAGGAACAGAATTCTTTCATGTACTCAGTCATGTAAAAGAGAAGTACCTTGTCTACCTACTTGGCAAGGCACCTCCTTTTGTCAAGGTAATTTTATAGGATAATTTGCCCCCATCATTTTCACTCTTCAGTATGAGATACATGGGAAACTCCAGTGACTAATAGGGGTTTTCAAGACAAATAGCTCTCAGCTGTTTTCAAAACTTAAACTTGTGGGTCCACCCAGACACTACACTTTCAACATCCATGAAATCACTGCTCTCTACAAACCTCCCTCAGAGAACTTCTATATCATTATATTAGTAGGTTGAAAACGTGTATTTCAGTGACGACAGTTGCAGTAATATTCATTATAGTTCCCATCCTTTAGCAAATGTTATGAAACAGGCAATTTTAAGACCTTACAGAAGATGCTGTCCTAAACCATAACCCTTTTCTACTCTCCTTAACAGAAAATAATCATTTTGTCCTTTGAAATTCAAATTCAGTTCTGAACATAGAAACTTTCTTGCTTCTTTTAAAACAAAATATTTTTCCTGGATTATTGTCTTATGGAGCAGGATTGGTCTCTTCTCTCTGGTGACAGGTGACAGGACAAGAGGAAATTACCTCAAATTGTGCAAGGGGAGGTTTAGGTTGGGTATTAGGAGACACCTCTTTACAGAAAGGGTTGTTAAGCACTGGAATAGGCTCCCCAGGGAGGTGGTTGAATCACCATCCCTGAATGTGCTTGAAAACCATTCGGATGTGGTGCTCAGAGACATGATTTAGTGGAGGGTTGTTAGAGTTAGGGTAGTTTGGTTAGGTCATGGTTGGACTTGATAATCTTTAAGGTCTTTTCCAACCTGAGCAATTCTATGATTCTATGAATTTAGGTCTTCCAGCAGAGAAAATGACTGTATTTCTCCAGCAGTCAAAAGGTTGTCTCAGTCTTTGTATAACTCTGAAAATCTCTCTTGTGCTTTGAAGGAAACAATGCTCACATCTACAAGGAAGGAAGAGGTACACTCTTTGTAATGAAGATAAGTCCTTGTATAGAGTCCGTATTTCAGGAAAACATTTGAATACCTAAATACA
Organism: Bambusicola thoracicus; assembly: GCA_002909625.1. NCBI lineage: Eukaryota > Metazoa > Chordata > Aves > Galliformes > Phasianidae > Bambusicola > Bambusicola thoracicus. Next base: position 7,774 of record PPHD01015983.1, read on the forward strand.
ATTTTCTAGATGTACTTAAAATATAGTTCCTTTACGTATAACTTGGAGGAGTATAGGGATGCTGCTAGGCTATGTAGGGATGGAATTAGGAAGGCCAAGAAGGCCTAGCTGGAACTGGACTTGGTAAGGGTGCAAAGAAGGATGAGAAAGACTTCTATAGATATATCAGTTGGAAAAGGAAAGTCCAGGAGAGTTAGAACTGATGTGTGTGTGTTGCGGATCTTCTGCTCAGAACTTGAGTACGGAATAATATTCATACCTAATGAAAAGAAATAACAGTTTGTCTTCAACAGTATCTGTTTTGTTCATGTGAAATTTCATTTATCACTATTATTGCCTCTGTGAGCCAATTGAAGTTATCCTTAGAATCATAGAATCAGAATGATTTGGGTTGGAAGAAACCTTGAAGATCATCTAGTTCCAACCCCCCTGCTATAGACAGGGACACCTCCCTCTAAACTAAGTTGCTCAAAGCCCCATCCAGCCTGGCATTGAATGCCTCCAGGGTGAGGGCATCCACAATTTCTCTGGGCAACCTGTTCCAGTGGCTCATTACCCTCGCAATAAAGAATTTCTTCCTAATATCTAGACTAAATCTACCCTCTTCCAGTTTAAAGCCATTTCCCCTTGTCATGTTGCTACGTGTCTTTATAGAAGTTCCTCCCAAGCTTTCCTATATGCCCCCTCCAGGTATTGGAAGTCACTATAAGGTGTCCCTGGACCCTTCTTTTCTCCAAACTGAAGAGCCCCAACTTTTTTAGTCTGAGCTTGTAGGGAAAGTGCTCCAGCTCTCTGATCATCTTTGCGGCCCTCCTCTGGACCTGCTCCAACAACTCTATATCCCTCTTGTGTTGGGGGGCCCCAGAACTGGATGCTTTACTCCAGATGGGGTCTCAGAAGAGCAGAATAGAGGGACAGAATTCCCTCCCTTGACTTGCTGGTCACACTTGTCTTGATGCAACCCAGGATACAGTTGGCCTTCTGAGCTGCAGGTGCACATTGCCAGCTCATGATGAGTCTTTCATCAGCTGACACCCACAAATCCTTCTCCTCCTTGCTTGACACTGATTTAAATGGATAAGTGCAGGTAGGAATTTGTAACTTGTTTCATTATGCAAGTATTTTATTCATGTTAAATTTTATTTATTTTTTTCAAGTTATCCACGTAAAGCGCTTAGGTTTAGGTGAAAATTGATTTTTTTTTTCCGTATACCCTTTAATATAAGATAATTTCTGATAGGTTTAGTAAAATCAGATTGTTTATTTAGAATTCAGTTTTTTAATTAAGATTTGAAAATCTGACTGGTATACTTTTCTTAAACAAATGTATAACCATACAAAACAAACTGAGTATTCCAGCCTTCCTAGTGGAGTTACTTTGCGATAATTTAGAGTTATGGAGAAGTTATGACTTAGTTCATATCACAGACAGCTCATACGTGCTGTAGAAGGGATATGAGGTTTTACATTTAGTTCATTTTCTTTTAAAAAGTCTTATTAATGGATGGTCCATCAGAGCATGTAGCATTTACCTTGTCCAGGCCTAGGGCTCCCAGCAAAAGCAAGGCATAGAGATGTCAGAGAGGATCTAGGGAAGGGCACAACGATGATCAGAGGGCTGGAGAACCTCTCCTATGAATAAAGGTTAGAGTAATTGGTCTTGTTCAGCCTGGAGAAGAGAAGGCTCCAGAGAGACCTCATTGTGGTTTTCCAGTTTTAAAGGGACCTTATTAACAGGAGGGAGACAAGCTCAGGTAGTGATAGAAAAAGGGAATGATTTTAAACTAAAGGAGAGGAGATTTATGTTAGATGCTATGGGGAAATTATTTACTCAAAGATCAATGAGGCCCTGGCACACTTGTCCAGAGAAACTGTGGATGCCCCATCCCTGAAGGCATACAAGATTGGATTGCTTGGGGCCCTAGGCAGCCTGAGCTGGTTGATGGCAATCCTACCCGCTGAAGGGGAGCTGGAACTAGATGTTCTTTAAGGTCCCTCCCAACCCAAGCCATTCTAGTATTCTGTGATGAAGAAAGAAATATGATGATAATACTGCTTATTCGACTTTTATATTCTATTTTTATTAGTGAACTTTGAAGACATTTTAAAAAACCACTACTGGTTTATTAATAAAAATATACTCTAGCCACAGTTTTATTGTGATGAAGACAGTAAGGAGGGCTTTTGATCCTTTAAGACTCATCTTATACTAGTATGCTAGTGTTATAAAAGATATTACTTTCACACTCCAAACCTTTTATTAACACCTTAGATATAGATAGATCATAGATCTAGGAGGATTATTCCAAGAATGTTAGGTAAGAAGATATATTTATGTAGAAAAGGAATAATGCTAAATGAATAAAAAAATTATTGTGGAGATATCTGTTCCTACTGAAGCCAAGGGTAAAACTATTTGCTTCACAATATGATGAATATGATCCTCTATGTCCAGTGCTTCAAGAAATACACTTAGACCAATAAACTCCATATTTTGAAATAAGAACTGCAAAAAAATCTAATTTTCACTAAAACATCAAACTGTATAAAGTCTTGTCAGAATTAACTCCTGGATTGATGGAGTAGATAATATTCAATTAAATTTTTCTTCCATACACATGCAAATTCCCCTTACATAACAACAGAATTATTCTACCCTCTTATGACTTTCATCCTCTTATTTTATTACTTTTATTTTCCAATATATTGTTCTTGTTTGAAACTTCTTCTGATGTAACTTTTACAGGTGGTGCACAGATTTTCCATGTACTGAAAACCATTTTATTTGCATAATGAATAGCAATTGTAATCTTTTTAAAACAATGGTACTGAAAAAATGGTACTGAAAAGTAGTACTGAAAAAATTTTGACTTAGTCAAAATTAAGTAGCTATTTTAAGTTATTTCAAATTTACTTATCTTTAAAATGGAAGCTGAAAATGACTTCTGGCCCACGTCACTGCTGCAAAAACTGTCTTGCTTCAACTAAGAATGATGAATAGGAGTTTTCAATTTGTTATCCCACAGTTCCTAGAGGAGAGGGATACATCATACCTTAATGGAGCTGAAATTATTATTTGTTATTAGTAAATGTAATGGCGGCATGAAAATTTTGAAGCAGCATCAACAGGGATTCTTACTTTTTGTAGAGTAGTTCAAGCATTTATTGCTGTAATTATTAGCACATGAAACAGCTATTAGTTTCAGCCAAGTAACAAAGGAATGTATGTTTGAGGTTTGCCTTGGGATAAACAAAAAATGCTCGTCGAAATTTTCAGTGACTTTTTTAATAATGGAATTGTACATAGTGACATATCTAGACATGTGGCACTGCCTACAGTACTGAGTTACATGAGGGTATTTCTCAGGTTTGCAGCTGTCACAACTGTTTCCAGCCCCCCAGGCTAAAAGCATGTCAGCTGTGTTTCAACCCAGCTTTTCAGGAGTGGATAAGGCACACTGTGCAGCTCTAGCTGATATGTGAAACAGAGCCAGCGTAGGGATATAACGTGTGGTGGCATAGTACTTATCAATAAAATGAAACATTTATGTATTATGACGAAGGTAACAGCTAAGGCCCCAGGAATTAAGTCTGTCGCAGAAGGCAACGGGTAGACGCAGTATGAAATTAGCAGTGTTATTATTTTGATCAGCAATTAAACTGGAGATATTTATAGCAGAAGAGAAGCGAAATCTGCAAGAAGTGCTGTAACACTCCAGATATTTCAGTGGAAAAATAAGAGCCTTTTTATCATATTACTATTTCATGCATGAAAATAAATTTTACATATAAAAAGATAATTAATCAAGAAATGTGAGGAAATAGATAGTTTGACACATTCTTTCCAGTGACTGTCATTCAGGCACTGGTAATTTTTTTTTGTAAAATGAAGGTGAACCATTTCTAGCATGTTTCTGTGTCACATTTGCCTGAATAGAATATTATTAGGCTCCTTCAAGTCTGACAAATGTATTTGAGCTGTCAGACTACGTGTAAATGCAGTTACTTCCTTTTCTGTTTTTAATTCCAAATTATACTTCACATTTATTGTTAAACTCAAGGTGCTTCTATGCAAAACCAATTCATTCTTTGTGAGTGTGCACTTTCTACTGGCTAATCAATAAGTAAGCAATTTACATGGCTTGCAGCTTGTAGTTCATTCCCTGGGTTTTCAAGAGAAATCATTGCCTTGAAAAGGCCTTAAAAGGAATGGAAGGGGTCATAGATAATTAAGATTTTCTGCCTGTATGCTTATTCTTTACTAGCAGCACACAGAGCAAAAGGTGAAATCTGCAGGAATTTTGTTTCTGTCATTTAAAAGTCTTCTGTTTTCAGTTTATATATTTTCATTACTCATGGATGTGCAGTTTCCAGAGAGGTAGGAAAAAGAAGGAAAATAATTACATCCTTGGTACTGGGTATGCTGATCTCATAACGTATAGTTTTCATACTGTATGTTGAATTTGAGGTGTAAATGATAGAAGTATTATGAACCCAATGAAATTCAACAAAGCTAGGTGCAATGTGTTGTACTTGGGTTGAGGCAATCCTAAATATGAGTAAAACTGGGAGAAGAACTCAGGCAGATAGCGAGAGGACATGGTGGAATAGTTTTAAACCAAAAGAGGAGAGATTTAGATTACATATCAGGAGGAAATTTTTGAATCAGCTGGTGGTTGAATCACTGGAAAAGGTTTTCCAGCGAACTTGTGGATGCTCCATTCATGGAGGCATTCAAGGCCAGGTTGAATGGGGCCCTGGGCAGCCTGATCTGGTGAGTGGCAACCCTGCTGATGACAGTGAGGTTGGAACTAGCTGGTCTTTAAGGTCCCCTCCAACCTCATCCATTCTAGGATCCTATGATTGGATATAAGGAATGAAAGTCACATTTTAATTAATTTTGTCTTCCAATGAATGCACTTTTGGGACACAACTAGGACAAAGCATTTAAAATAATTATGTTTCAAAATTGCATTTTACCTCTTAAAATTTCAGAACGAGGTTGAGCCCTGAAAATATCTAGCAATTTTACTAATTCCCTTTTGTATTTCTCTAGACTACCTAGAATTCACTCCTAGCTCAAAGTTAATGAGACTTGTACTGGGATCTTGTCTACGATTTTTTTGCTGCAGATGCAGACAGTTGATGGCCACCTCCCATCTCTTCTCTGTGTCCTATAGAAAACTGCATCAAGAGTGGGAGTCCATCAAAACCATGAAGATAATTTTAGGTGGGGTAGAGAAAAAGATAGGAAAGATGATTAACATACTGGCATCCAGTGTTTGATATTTCCAATTTCCAACAGATGTCTGAAGGGGAAACTTCATCTTTCGTGATCACCGGATTTAGCAAGGCTTGAAGAAAACAGTATTGCCTCTTAAGTGTAATCTGTTATATTAATAATTTTTATTTTTGAATAGCAACATTAATTTTATGAAGTTGATGGCAGGTGAGAGGTCCACCCATAACATATTGGATTTCCCCCAGTAATCATTGCTTCCCCTTTCATTCAGTAGCATATTGATGAGAGCCTTTTGCACAAATTGGAGGGGAGAAGCATTAATTATTTTATTTTCTGAGAGAGAAGGTCAACAAACAGGTATTCTCCATTAGAAATGAGCACACACTGCTGTGAGACTGGAAATGTTTGACTAAGTCTGTGTGAGATCAGTAGAGAACTGAAGCTCTCATTTCCACTGGATGAGAAAAAGCAATTGAGTAAAGGGAGTCACTGCTTGGGAATGAAATACCTAGCTCACTTTCTGAAGAAATAACTTAGGTGTCCTGATTTGGTAGGGATTTCAGACCAATGAATCCTCAAGTACCTCCAGGCCTGGGTCAAGTGTAGAGACACCCTTTCTTCTCTTGTACTTAGAGTTAAGTGGTCTTTGTGGCTTCCTTCCTGTGATAATTTTTAGACAGCTCTTCATCACCTAAAGGCTATCTACAGATTCATCTGAAAAGGCAGTGTCTGGAAGCTAAACACTGCAACAGTGAACACTGCACAATGTACAGAAATTCTTTTTGTGGATGGTCTTACATTCACTGTTTGGCATTGTTGATCATTCTCATTCAGTGCTCCAATTCAGGACCTCTTTTAAAAAAAAATAAAATTAAATCATCAAAGACTTCTCTGCTTTGCGGTCTGTAGCCTTTACGTATTAGATATAATATAACAATCTCTTGGAGACCAAAGGCTCTCATGCTCAATAAATCTTTTGAGACTTGTTACTAACTGTCAATCATGAGCCTGATAAATCTTCCTACTTAAGACAATTTAAAACCTTTCAATAGGCCACTTGAGATTACAGCATCTTTTGAAATGTTGCCTGAAAGGAAGAAAGTAGATGAAAAGCAGAAGACGAATAGCTCTTATTTCAAAAACGTGTTACAGTGGATGTTTTTGAAGTAGCTTATGCCTGACACAATTGCAGTCATGAAGCCACCAGATGTATGCTTCTTTGCATTTACATTGGCTATTTAATGACTAACTTAGGGCTTGCAGAGCTAGATGCAGTTAGGATGAAGCTGCCAATTTGCACCCTGAGACTGCAATCTAACAAAGGATATAAATGTTGGTTTAAGATGGAGCACAAATCTAAATACCTATTTGAATTAAGTTCTTATTATTTGACAGAATAATCAGTTGATCGTCTTATAGAGTTAAGGACAATCTAAGTCATATTAATGAGGAAACAACTTAGATCCTCATTATAGCCAGATGCAGAAGGGAATGGATAACTGGGCATATCATTTTTATGTGTGAGAAATCAGAGGCCATGAAAGCCTATGAGGCTGCAAAACATATTCAACATATTCCTTCACTAACCATCCAAGATTTTGAGAAATACATAGCCAGTTATGTTTTCAGACTATTAGCTGTATAAGATTTTAGATGTGTAATGGGTATGAGTAATAATGGACATTTCTGCATTACAAGAACAGCAGCAACTACTTCGTAATCTGACTTGCTCAGTATACTACAGACATGGTGCTAGTAAATTATATACTAGAACTTGGAATCACTGAGAGTAGAGAGTGAACAGATTCTGACTAAAGTTTACTGTGATGAAACAGACACCTACAGCACAGCACAGTGCTACAATGGGACAAAAAGTGTCTGTAAGCAGAAGCAAATTTTTAAGCGCTAACAAAGATGATGTGGTAAATGTTATGAATGCAAACAATATAAATGCTCAAGGTTAGCATTCAGATAATTATAACCATACAAGGACTTTTTTCTTTCCTCCTGGAAATATTGTCATGACCTGCCTTTGGTTACATCTGACATAAAGCAAAATCCAAATTACTAGAAGTCTTAAGCTAATAGAAGTCCTTTTTGCCACGTGTGTCATTCCAATGCACCCTAATAAACGGCAGGAAAAAATTATTCTGCTGAATTTCTATAAGGAAGTAAAACTCTTCTCATCTGGGAGGTGATTGAGAATGTGCACAGCAGCCCACTAGAACCCCTCAAGGTCTTCAACATGAGTGTTGTCAGGGCATCAAGGATCCTCTCTGAGCTCAATAAGTCCTATAAAACTGATCAAAATCAGTTTCAACTTTCATCTAGGGAGTGTACACATCTTTCTTTCTCTCCTGTGAATATTTTACTCAATTTTAAGAAAATATAGTCAGTAAACAGTGATTCAGTGTGAGTCCTTTTGCTTTGCAAAAAAATGTTTAGATTACTGATTTTTTTTTTTTTTTTTTTTTTTTGCATAATGAACATAAATTTTGCAGAAATATGTTGACACATTTACTGTTGTAAGCAGTTGTAACAGTGCATGACCTACTTGTGATATGGGAGATTCCTTGAATGATAAGTTAACCAGAAGTAATTACATGGAGCAACAAGACCTGTAAGTTATCTTATTTTTGTTACACACAAAATTAATATATATTTTCAATTAGTTCTTTAGAAAATCACAGAATCACAGAATGGTCCTGGGTTGGAAGGGACCTCAAGGATCATGAATCTCCAACCCCCCTGCTGGGCAGGGCCACCAACCTCCCCATTTACTAGACC
>PPHD01015984.1:0-15802 GCA_002909625.1 Bambusicola thoracicus
CCTTCCCTTCCCTTCCCTTCCCTTTTCCTTTCCTTTCATTTTCTTTTCCTTTCCTTTCATTTTTCTTTTCTTTCTTTTTTTAGATGTCCCTGTAACAGCAATCAAATTACTTGCTGCTGAATTCACATTTCTAACTCACAGAAGGTTTTGTCGCTGAACAAAGAGCAGAGTGCAGAACTGAGCCTTCATCATTGTTATTGTCTTATTTTGTCTAAAATGTCATTTCCATCATTCTCATTGTTTTAGCCACTTCGTGGTTCATGAAAATCCTGGTAGCACTTCATTTGAGAGCTAATCATAGAAATACATCTATTAACAGTGAGACATTTGAGTGATACTAAAGCCACTGAAACTTTTTCTGGGGGGAAGGGAGGGCAGGGGGGAATCTTCGTAACAAGAGGGTGTTTGCTAATTAGTGAATCCTGGCAAAGGTAAACAGGCTGATGTGGAAGATGTTTATTTGTTAAAGTCTCCCGCACTTGTAAAATCTCTTTATTTTGTCACTTGTTAGAACAAGATCCAGCCACAGACTTGACTGGTATTAATTTCCAGGTTATCCAAAACAAATGGAAAACAGGGCATTAAGGAGCAGCCATTAACACCCACATGACGCCTGAGACAGCTTGGGATTGTTACAGTGACTGAATACAGACAATAAATGCTACAGAACTAACTGCAGGACCATCTAATCTGACCTTCTGTCTTCAACTGAGCTGGTGCCAGCAATCTCAAATGAAGACAGAAAAAATCCCTAACACACAAAATTATGCAATACTCTGTTATAGAAGTAATTTTTCCCTGACTCCAGCTGTTGCTCAATTATGTCCCGAAGCTTGAGGACTAACAGTTCTGGTGATTTTTGTCCCCATCTGAGGAATTACAAATGCCATTCTTACTCAGATTGATGGCTAATTCTTCCCTGTACCCCCTCAGTGCTTTCCCTCATACCATTCTGTGGCATTCAATGGCAGAAGCTAACAGCATTTTAGAAACTCATCCCAATCATACACAGCCACGAGCTGAAAAAGCACATTCTCTCCCTGTGTGAAACTGAATTTATCTGCAGCGAGATATTAGCTGAGTATCAGTTATGCTATCTGTTGACTCCTGTCCCTACCTACATTTCACCCAGAAGACATTCTACACTCAGCCACCCTTTTCATGATCTAGTATGGATAGTGTGTTTGAATGGATGGGTAAGAAAGCAGATGCTGGCCCTGGTTAGCTGTTAGATGCTGTCTGTAAGGTGCTGTAGGTAACTGGAGTCTGACAGACACTAACTCCTGGCATGTTTAACTGGCCAGGTGAGAGGTTGTGTGAGGATTGCTGCACAGCCTGTACCTGTGCTAACAAGTCCTGCCTGTTCAGGATACACTGCTGTCATAGAAAGAAGCATTCTTTGGTATTTTACATTTTGTTTTCTCTGCACTGCTAGATATTAAGAAAGTAGGTATCAATTAATATCTTGGTCTGATGATCTTATAAAATAGGCATACTCACAGAAAGGAATAGGAAAAAAACAACTAAAAATGTCTTTGAGTTACTAAGGAATCTTTCAGCAAAGTTTTTATTAGCTATAAGGGAGCCCTTGAATCCTGCCTTGTATTATATTATTTCATTTTTAAAACAGAGGCAAAATAAATGGGCAAACTTTGCCCAAGCATTATTAAAATGTCTAGAAGAATCAGCAGAGTAACTACAATAACTGGTCATGGTATAAAGAAAAGCTGATGCATTTTTATGGACAGACTAAAGAAATTAAATATTTATAAAACAACATTTCTCACTCCCTAAGACATGACTGGTGCCAAATATTTTCCTACACTTGCTGCATCAGCAGGTTTCTGGCAGGTGTCTTAAGGAAACATTTCTGCACATTCTTTATTCCTGTTAGGAGACACTGTTCCTCAGACTGCCATTTGGGTTGTGTTTGGCAGCCACAGTGATTCACCAGAAAATGAAACACATTTCTGATTGTGTAGAGTACACTCAGATCTATACACACGATGATTTGATCAAAAGAAAAATGGTAGAAAAGCAAGGCCAGATGTTCAGAACCACTTTTGGAAGAGCCAGACTTTTGGCCTAAAACAAACAAACAAACAAAAATCCCATGGCATAAACTTCATGTCAGAGGAATAAAATATGCAGGGGAAAATGTGCATGCACAGAAAATCACAGAAAGATTGAAAATATCATCATACACCTCTATTAGAAAATGTGGAAAGGACAAGTAATCTGAGAGCTAGCAATGTAAATGTTTGCAAATCTTCAGGAGAAACTGAAATTAAGAAATTTGTTAATCTTTCCCCATGAAACATAGCTCTCACTTCTTCACCCAGAAACAGATGTTGAGTTTGGTCATAGCCATCGGGAAGTGGAAGGCCAGTATCAGCTCAATCTGGAAGAAAAAATATCTAAATGGCTTTATTACTATTAAGTTATTCATATATTTGGTAAGCGATTTTCTGACAATATGTGGGCATACTTTCCCCTGCAGCCAAAATCCAGGTGTTTGTTTTCTGTTCCTTCTGCGGTGCAACCGCAGAGCAGCGGTTTGCTCTTTCTGAGCAGCCCTTTTTACTTAGGCTAAGAAAGCCTAGTGGAGTACAGATACAAAGAAGCTAATTTGCAAGCCATCCTAGTTTGAAATGGACAAAGCTAGTTTATAAATGACTTTAAAATCTTCTGTCACAACTTCAGGAAAAAGGTCTCTGTTCTCTTTTTTGCCCCAAAAATAGAATGTTTGAGTAGAGCCCTGTTCATATTTCTTGTAATGACCCTCAGATCTTTAAATGTTTTGTCTTCTTTTTTTTTTCTTTTTCTAAAACCTTTTTTAACTGCACATTTTCAGAAGCCCTCCTGAACTTACAAAATCTTACAGAATTTAACCACGCTAAGTGCTCCCATCACAGATCCTGGTCACTGTCCTTGTGTTCTTTTCTCTTACAAAACCTGGTGATACTCTGAGAAGAGCTAATAAGATTAATACTGTTACTTCATTTCGATTCTTTAAGCAAACTTTCAGAGACTGTACTCAGAAAATGGATTTGCATTTTACTTATAGGCTGAGTCTGTTCTTATTCATGAACTAAGGTTGTCTTCAGTCAGAACAGTTTCAGAGGGCATCAATATTGATTGTCCACTTAAGATGGATACATACATACAGATTTAAAAATTTTTAGTACAGAGTGAAGTAACGAGGTCAAATTTAAGAGCTAGATCAACAGATGGTGATGGCGTGGAAAAGATTATTTGTTAACAATAGTTAAAAAATAGCAGAACACCTGAGTCTAAATTGTAAATTTCATTTTTACAAATATAGTGTATGTCTAATGACAGAGAGGAACTACATATAATGCATCTTTGTCAATATAATTTGATCTGAGCTCTTCTAATTTTGTTGAAATTTTGTTGTCTCTAGCAACTTGATATGACCTGGCTTAACTCCAGGTACAGGTAGCCTCTAAGTAAGATTACATTTGAAAAACAAAAAGGAGGATACATTGTTAATCATGGAATAAAGCTTATTAAGTTTTTACAAATAAGGAGTTTTTTTAAATGGCAAAATTAAACCACATTGCAATTTATTAGTTTACTTAAAACATCAAATAACGGTACAGTTTCTACAATAGGTATATTATTTTTATGAAAGATGATATTCTTTTATATTAAAAAATGCACAGATAAATGTGGATAATGTTACTAAAATATAGACAATAAAAAAAACAACAACACCACTCTAGACTTATTTGCTTACAACTGTGATGTGCTGTATGAGATGTGGCACCAACCTGATGGAGTCAACTACTATCAGCTTTCAGTGGTGTGAGGGAATATTGCAGAGTCCTTGACACAGCTGAAAGCTAATTGGACAGCCACTTTTTAAAATTCTTTCCTCTGTAAATCATTAATGTTGGTCATGAGCACATGGTAAACCACATTTCTGGAACATGCAGAAAATAGGGATGTTCATGGGTTTTTTTTTGTTTGTTTTGTTTTGTTTTGTTTTGCCTGCTATCAAAGGGCCCAGAGATAACACTGTTTGGGGGACAAAATTAGACAGCATGCTTAAACCTCTTTTTCATGTCCTGAAAAAGACTATACTAAGGGAATCACAGTAGCATTATCTCCACCAAATAATTTTTTGATGTCTACTCTAGTTTGTCTAAGGGTTACACATGGAGGAAGGTGCTCCGCCTGCTTTACTCTCTGCTTGAGAGAAACCATTCCAGAGATGGCTAAATAAAAGATTATATCCATAAATGTGTAACTGTCAGTGAAATTCATGCTGATTATTATTGTCAGTGGCCAGCTACAGTCACATGGGACATTTTGTTTGGAAGCTTCGTTTGCCTGCTGAAGTCTCTCCATGCTCCATCCATCACCAGTACAATGTGGTAAAGAGGAGGAGAGAAAAATAATTCAGACAGATTTCTGTTCCAGATACTCACAAGAAAGAATAAATGAGAAAGAAAACTCTACCTACCAGAAAAACAATTCTACAAATCAGGGTTACAGATACAGATATTCCTTTCAAAGCCTACCTATGGAAAAAACGAAGCCACTAGTTAACAAGCTATTGCTGTTGTTTACATGCAGGGCAAGGAGACCAAATATATGAACATGAATATGCATAAAACATGTAGAATTTGTTCTGCAAAGCCACATAGTTAAAAATGTAAATGTGTGTGGGTAAGACAGTGTTGAGCTTGTTTACACATGAATAAATCCTAATTAGAGAAATGGAAAAATGTCTGAATCTAAATTTAAGAGTCCACCCATAAGAGCCATGGGTGACTAAAAGTAATTAAGGATATCAATTAACTAAACAGATGTGACAGATTAACTATGTGGTTCTATCTTTGATGTAATTTTTTTTTTGTTTTGTTTGGGATACAGTCGCAGTTTAAAGTCATTTAATATTGTCTGAGATACATCTGCTGTTATTTTGAGTTGGTATATTTCATGTTGCAATTGCATTTAGCACTGGCTGACATTTAGTTTGCATAAACAATCAAAAGTGTTTACAATGTAGAGTACTTGTTCAAGCAAGACACAGTACAGTGAAATGCATTCAAAATGTAAGACTTAAGATATGCAGATAATAAAATAAAATTTTATACTTCCTTTTACTCTAATTCGTGCTACAGACAGATTTAGATTAAAGGAAAAAAGAAATCACACTTACATTAAAAAAAATAATAATAATAATCCAAAGCCCCAAACAAAAAGCTAGCCACTTTTCTTTCACAGTATTTTATTTTTCTTTACAGGGGAGACTTTTGCTTTTGTGAAGGTGATGGAGGGACACAAATATCTCTTTTATAGGGAAAGGCTGAGAGATTTGAGACTGTTCAGCCTGGAGAAGAGAATGGTTATTAAGGGAAGGTACTCATGAAGCTTGATGTTATTCCTGGGAGCCTTATCTCCCTATATTCATTCCCTGAGAACAGCAACACATCCAGAGGACACCTGTTCACTTCAGACAATTCCCGTACAAACCCTTGGACTACAGGAGCGATCCTAAGGGAAAAAGAATTTGGTTATTGTTTGCTTTTTCATTTTATCCACCCCAAATTTTGTATGTTCATTTATTTCTCATATATTGAGAGTATGGAATTCAGAGTCATGCCACAAATTAGGTCAGCTAGTACTGCTGGAAGAAGAAAGCCTGAAAGTACTAGGTCATCTCCTCTGTCCTCTGCTTGCGTGGGATTGTTTCCCACAGAATTCATGGATATGCCACCCATAAAGTCAGCAACTGAGTCTGAATCACACAAACAAGGGGGGGAGGGAAGTTGTGTAAACTGTGTAGTATAAGAAGACAACGTTTTCTCCTGTGTTTTAAGGACGTGGCTTGAATCTGATGATTCCTAGCAGCTGTAAAGCCTGAATATTTGAGAATTTTTCCAGGTAGTAGCTCTATGTTGACTCCTTTTGTGCTCCTAGAAAAGAACATATCTCCAAGAAAAAAACATATGAGAGAAAATTTCAAGATGCTTAGCATAAAATTATCATACTCATAGCTATAAAAGCACCCAGCCTGCAAAGCCATTAGGTTTGGGCTAGCATTACTGTTTTGCTGTGAGGGGAGACATCCATATAGAGAGCCTCATGCTATTTTAACACCAAACTATAGATTCTAGGTACAATACTGAGAGATGAGCACTAATTAAGTCAGAATACCAGCATCAAAAGAAGTGACTACTTAAAGCCACCTCTTGTCTTTCCAATTAGACATGGTAGTTCAAATGAATCCCACTAGTTTTGGCAGTGTTCAAGGCATTCAACACCTATATGCTTTTTTCAGAGTCACTATCATAAATTGAATCATATTTTTTATCTTCTATCTCTCTCAGCTAAATTAATGATTTCTTAAATATTTAAAAACACAGTACTTGTAAGATTGATTTATTTTTTGGGAGGATACAACTTTTTTCTGAAAAACTGACTGAAATTAACAAATGTGTTTACAAGCTATTAAGTCATAAAAAAAATTTGAATTACTGAAATATTAAAACTGAATCACTTATATGCATATACAATCATTAAATAGTTTTTAGCACAGAAATTTGGGTCAAAAGGAAGATTGAAGGATTACATTTTGTAATATCAATGTCAGCATATAATTGATAATATCTCTATTGCTACTGATCTTATGTAACAGATTCTACACTACCACATTTGCCAAAAGAGGCAGAAAATCTAAAGCCGATCTACATATTACAAAATGCTGCTCCAAATATTGAGTTAATACTTCAAAATCCGTTCAGCTAATTCCTTACTAACTACCTCTATCTTTGGTTTCAGTACAGCCATCTATCTGTATGATTTTCAGGTAACTACTGTTTTAACTGGAGTAATATTAACAAAACACATATAGATCCTTAAACCTTTAAGGTACTGATGTTCCATCATAAACTTTGGATTACAGTCAGCTTTTCTGGAGAAGGGTAGGAGAAATTTTGGGCCAGCAAGGAAGAACTTTTCAAATTTTTATGGGGAGAATGAGGTGGTAACTTCGCTTGAGTCATACATGATATAAAATAAATTACTCTTGACAGACCATCAGTCCTGTTGCAGCTCATACTCGCGAATAAAAGTAGTTTTTCTGTCTTTAGGTTTTATTCTTATTTAGCTTAAAAGTTCTCTGCAGGATGGTCTTTCATTTCTAGAAGAATACACCATAATAGTAGCAATGAGGAAAGTACTCTTTCTTCCTTCCACATCTCACTTAAGAGATAAGTTAGTTTTGAGTGATGGCCCAGATACTCTTCTGTCCACTTCTATTCATGACTGTGAAACTGTTTACTTGCCCTTTAGAAAATAATGGCCCCTGCTGTAAGAACAACGTTGATCTTTCCCTGTGCCAAATTCATGGTCAGCTGTCACTTCCTCATGAAATCCATGAGAATTCAGCCCACCGTTAGTCTCAGAGCATGAAGAAGTGGAAAGTTTTCTACAAATAACTGTGTGTGCCATGCGGTTTGAGCTCTTCATGTAACACATCACAAATTCTGGTATGGAATGATGTCCAAATAAATGATAATATTCCTTACACTGTTGCGTCCAAACACAGTTCACCCACTTTTGGGAGATTATATAGCATATTTCTAGAACTGTCTACTCCCAGGATTTAGCCCAAGTATTTAAGACTGTTTTCTTTCCTTGCTAAGAATGTAAATTAAAATTGCTGTAGAGTCTTTTTACATATTATGAATGTTAAACATAAAGCCAAATGGCCTTAAGTTGCCAGGAAACAATCCTGTCTGTTTTCTGACCAGAAACTATCATGTTTGACTTCTACCCAAAGGCTGGAATTAAGTATACATTATTGTGTAATGTTTAGGAATCAAAGACTTATAAAACACAGTGGGCAAAATCCGCCATAGGCAAAGGCATTTTCAGGGGGTCCTGTCTCACAGATAACAGTGCTGAGAAAATCCATCACTCACTGTCACGTTGGAGAGAGGAGTGGATTTCCAGAATAGATCAGAGGAATAAAATTTCTTCTGGAATATCAAAAGACTTTGAGAATAGAAGAACTGAAGTGTAATCTCTATTGACTTCAGTGCAGATGGGCCAACTTGCTTCAACCTAATGTAGTTAAATCCTGGTACGTGTTTAAAACTACTTTTGCTGACAAAATTAGATGAGAAACCTTCTGATTCTTACACTGAAAGTACTGGCACAGTGCCTTTCACAGTAAAAATATTTCTATGTACACATTAGGCTTTTATGTAAAGTGTATTGTTTATACTTTATAATTTGATTTAAGTTAGTAGAAATATTGAAAAAAGAACATTGTACTCAGTTGAAACAGCAGTGGAAGATTTTTTAAATTATCATTATTTGTTTCTTTTCTGCAACCTAGCATGTGTTAGAAAGCTTCTTTCACGTTTAAGAGCTTTGCAGGCCTCAGTACATCAACTGAACCAAGTAAAAAAGCATTCCTTCCAAACAGCACTATAGTGTGATCTGCTTCTAATTATTTCATCATGTATTCATTAGTCTTTCCTTTTAACATCTCTTCTTTACACATTTGTATTTGTGCATGAAAACCATTTAATAGTTGCTCTGTTGTAGAGTTGTATATTTCACAATAGCTGAAGAGATGTGTAACTGAAAGTATGCTGAAAATCTCTGTGTAGTGGAGGCTGCTTGCTGTTAGCCAGCTAAGAGTATTTGTCCCTTGCAGAGATATTAAGAAACCACTCAGAAAAAAATGCTGAGTGTGCCAAGTTCACATTAGATGCAGATAATAAAGGTGGGCTTCAGTTCACCTACAAGATGCATCTAGCTTCAGTTAGTCATTGTGGCTTCCTGTGGAGACGGAGACAGAGGCATGTTGCAAGGACCATGCATTTTAGATGCCCAACTTACGGTGAAATAGACTGTTCATTAGAGAAGGCTAATTCTCTCCTGTGATGGAAAAAGAAGCTGGGATGGACCAGTTTAGGCTAAACACCTAAACTTTAAACTGTCACGTTAAGGAGAGACGGATCTGCCTCATCTGTTCACAATTAGTTGTGATTTTTGCCCTTGTTTCCTTACTCAGACAGTGAGTATTTCTGGATGAGGCCCTACTGATTGTACTGTAGCATAGAGACAAGTGATCTCAAGTCGCTACCTCAAACAAATACAGTAAAATAGATAATAAAAATAAAAGCACACATTCCACAGTAGATTAGCAAGTACTTCTAGAGCATGGAAAACTGAAGACAGTAGGAAAAGCTAAGCCAAAGGAGGAAAACAACTCATACACTCAAATTACTGGAACTGTATTTTTTTCCCAGTAAGGAATGAAGCTGCATGGGACAGATTCATGCTGCTCTAGTGACAGATGCCAAGTACAAGTCTGGACTCCTCAGAAAGCAGCTGACCCAGATAAACAATTACCAAACAGAAGGCTTGCTTGCATGCATTTGTATGTCTGGCACCTGTGATGCTGGACAAGTGCTGCAAGAAATACAGTTTCTTCCCCAGATGGCAGAGGAATGACTGTAATTTGGGATGACCTCTTCCCTGTGCAGCCCCAGCCTTGTCCCTTGCACTGAAACTGAGCACTGCGGGAACCTCCACGTGTCCCCGTCCTTCTGCAGGAGGCCGTGGGCATAGCCAGAACTGCGGTTTGGGGGATATTTCATTTCTTGGAAGGAGCTGGGAACTTGAAGGCATTCACTGTGTTTCTGGGACGCTGCAAACAGCAGAATGAACTTGGCTGAAAGTGGGGCCACTTGGGAAAATTTGTCTCATTCCTGAGTCTTTTTTGGAAATCTAGTACACCTGCACCACAGTGGACTTTCTAAATATTAAGTAAAGACGCATTATTTCATATATACATATGAAATTTATATAAATACATATTTTAGAAGTATTTCTTCTGAAAGCACTTGCTCTTGAATGTATAGACGGCTAGACCTCAAAAATGATTTAAGTGCTTTTCTTAAAAGTAGGCCAAATGTTTTCAAGACATCTGTTTTTGGTGAGAGAACACTGATCGTTTTGTAGAGTATTTATATATATCTTGATACTTACACATTTTTTTTTTAAAGAAAATATTTATTTTGTGGTTTCTGAATCAAACAACATTAAGGATGTAAGTAATGAAAGACTGGGCATTTGTTTTTCGAGTAATTTTTTTTATATACATAGGGTAATTATTTGTGGATCTAGACTTAGGTGTAAAATGAATTGAATAGGGTCAAGTGTAGGTGGGTGCCTTCAGACACGAAAAAAATAAAGATCCATTTGTTTGAGAAAGGTTTTCTAGAATTTGATTGACAAATAATTATAAGCCTGAATTTTCTTTAATGAAAGTTAGTATAAATTAGAAGTATTTCAGCTGAACTTAGGACAAATACAAATGTTAAATTGTAAAGAGTGTGAGAATAATGAAAGCCTTTTTCATATGAGTTTGTAAATTTTGTATTAAGTGCACAGCCTTGTGAAAGTTCCATCTTTCTTTAGCAACGGGTTTGTCAGAGGATTTTTGGTGGACTGTATGGGAACTGTTGAATCAGGGCCTGAACCTCTAATTGACCACCTGAGGCGAGCGCTGAGTCAGCTGCAGGGGCACAGGTGAATGCAGTTTCACCTGGGTGACCGGAAGGGATGGAGCCATGCTCCAGCCCTCCTAGACCCCATTTAAGGGCTGACTCCCCAGGAGGAAGGGTCTTTATCTGGAGATCCTCCTTCTGGGAACCTTTCAGCAAGCCCAGGTCACAGGTACGATCTTTATTTCATTTCTACTTTGTAACAGGATAATCTTTCCAATCCAATACCTGTTTGTCATACGGTTGACAGAGGAAACATAGAAGAGATTATTTGCCATTTTCTGAAATGGGTATGTTTTGAGTTGTCTTTGTAGTCCTCACTTTGTCCCAGATTTGTCAAAAAGATTTTCTTAGCTTTGCCAGCCCTTGAAATGAACTCTGTCTGAATTTATGAACTATAGACTGATTGTCAAGTTAACTGTCTTTTCAGGTTCCATAGAAATTTTTGTTTCACTTCAAACCATACAAAATTCATGGTTATGGTTGAATATTACATTGAGTTTTGGGGTTTGCATGAACTCAGAAAATCAGAGCTGAACTCTTTGTGTGAACCCACACTAAATCAGACACATCATACACACATAACAAACCACCAGGAAAAACACTGAGCCCTGGGGATTCAAAACTGCTGAAGTTCTCATAACTTCAATATATGAAAAAGAATGATACTGCAGCACCAAAAAGTTCATGTTGAGAGAATGATACTATTTTTAAAAGCAGAGAATTGTCACATTGCTTTGGGAAAACATGCCATGAATTCATCATGATGCCCTGTACACAGACCATTCAATCATTTAGACTCAATCCAAAAAAAAGGACAAAAACACTGTAATTTTTTTTTAAATCTATATGGAATCTAACAACACATAACCAAAGGCATGCAGAAATATTGTACTTATGTACATTAAAAAGCTGGATTACACAGAAAATCCAGAACTTTACCTTTTAAATTTCACTGAAATCTGTTTAAAAAAAAAACAAAAAACTCCTGAATTCCTGCATGAAGTGATAAAATAGTCACTTCTGTTTTAGGGGAGTGTATATGAAAATTTAAGCTTTAGGAGTGGCTTAGTCTCTTAGGAAAGGTGAGCAGTTTACAAGATATTTTTAAATGTTTTTTGCTTTCCATCTTATTGTGCATTCAGATTAATGAAAATGGTCAGCCTGTTGTAACAGTTTGATAGTCCACTTCACAAACAGAGCAGAATATTTCAGCTTAATAAGTTCAACTTGGATATTAATAACATTTCAGTTTATAGCTCTTTTTTTTTGTTTTGTTTTTCAACTTTCATGCTGCTGAGAATGGAAACAGTCAGAGAAATTCATGAGTAAAGGAATTTAGTGCACGTTCGTCATATCTGTAAGGGACTCCAGAGAGTATACAAGAAAAAATGAGGGTCATCATTCTTAAGTACTTTCACTGACATGGAAATAAGTACCATGTTGATGAACAGCAAATAGTCCTGCAGTATTTCCTATGCATGTGAGGCGGCTGATAAGTCACTACTTTTCTCAGCAAGTTAGCATTTTGATGGCTACAATTTGCAATATACAAATCCAAGTATATCAAGCTGCTGTGTTTGCAAATACTTTCATCTGTAACAGCTGCTTGAATTATTATGTTCATTCAGATCCCACAGTATGCCCTCTGCCCTGGCTGAATTCAATGGGAATTTTGCCTACATCATTTCAAGTACTGTAGGATTTGGTTCTTCTCATTTTCCCAAGATATTTGATATGGGAAGAAACTCTCAAACTGTAAAGACTAATCAAAAAATTTCATGTTACTTTAAACTATTTGTACTTAATTTAAGAGAATGTCTCTGCAGAACTGACCAGCATGTAGAAAATTTTTGGACTACTATTCTCCAGGTTTTTGGAAAAGAAGAAACACTCAGAGGTGATTAGCAACATATCCTTTTAGTTTGAAAATACATTAATCAATCACTTGCCATCTTTCAGATAATATTTCCAAACAGCTAAAGTGTACTCATATTTCTTACAGCATGTAAAAGAGTTTAAATGCTCAACATGAAAGATAATAGGATTCAAATCATCCAATATTTCTTGGGTGGCCAAAACCATTTCCCTGCCACTCATAAGGGGAAGGGGAGAGGTGGGTGCCTGCCAAGGGTGATCTTGTACTTCAAGTGTTCAGATGGTTGAGTTGTGGCAAAACTCATTTTTCTCCTCTGTCACAAGGAGAGCCTGGTAAGGTTCTAGCTTTGGCTAGATATTTCAAATTCAAATAATACTATCCAGACAGCGTAAAAGTGGAAGTGGCTGGGACCTTTCCACTGTGCTGGGACTCCTATTTTAATCCAGCACATTACTGATTTTCTGGTTCCTCTTGCCAAGGCTCTCCAGTATCTCCACGTCTTCCTAAGCATTCCACCCAAAGAAGCCTTCACCACAACTGTATCTCTTTGCAGCCTTGTAGCTGCCATCCATACCACAAATGGTCCACTGCTGGCTTAACCACTAAATATACATTCACAGACATTGCTTTTTTATTTCTTTGTTTTATATTTTGCAGAACATACGGAATACTATCATAATTCCCCAAATTCAGTTTTTGTAACACTGTCACCTTTACCACATATATTATGTGATCAAAAGATTCTTAAGATAGCTAATGATGTATTTATTTTGTAGGATATGAAATATTTCAATATTTTTTTTTCTGGTAAATCTAGCAGATCTCTGAAAAGGTTTTCATCAAAATATAAATGGACCAGTTCAACAATGCTGACTAAACCTAAAAAGACCAATAAAAATCACAGTGAGCATATTATTAAAAAAAAATATATATTAAGTCCCTTCTGGGGACATTATGGAATAAAAATAACATTCTGGAGCATTTGAGCAAACAATCTTCTGTTTTTCTCCCAGATTTTATTAAAACATTTTAAAAGAGCATTATTTATATTGCCAGAGTGCATCATACTAACACATATGGGCAAGGTTTAGGCTACCCTGGGTAAAGGTGTAGATATTTTATAATTACAAGATGAATGAAGCTGAGAGGGATACATTGTGATTGCATTCTAGATGGCACTTTCTTTTATATACCAATAATTCTTTTATCTGCATAACTAATACATCAGTCACCACATTGATATTTTGATTTTTTTTTCCTCAGAAAAATCTATTCTGATGAAATGTTTTCACGAATTTCAATAAACTTCACTGAAAATCACAGAAGAACATTTTCAACATAAGAAAACTTATTTCTGACTTTTTTATTTTGCTCTTAATTTAGAAACTCAAGGAGCCAGTATTATTTCAATGATATTTAAGAAGACCTGTCAGCAGTAGTGATTTTGCAAGATGCTGACATACAGTAACAAGACATAACTGGTGAAAGCTTTCATTTCAGTTTTACAGAATTGCTGCTTCATGCTGATTGAAGCAGCTTTTCTTTTTCTATCACACAACATTCACTGCTTGAATTATGTTTAAGCCATTTACATTTTAACACAGGTGATATATGAATGGAAATTAACTTCAAAAGAGCAAAACCTCCCACAGTGTGGGAAAGAATCCAGCTTTCATCATCTGTACAGCCAAATGCTAGCAAGACATATCGTGCTAACTCAAAATTAATTCAATATTTGTTGTAGATATTATAAAATTACTAATCATGATTCTGTAGTTAGGGCTGAGTCCTGTGTATTCACAGACTTGAACATCATTAAAATCTACAAATAGAACTTGGGAACAGAAAAAAAACCAACACATTATAAATACCACTTAGGATAATACAGTGTTCTTAAACTAATATCAATTTTTTTTATTGGGTTTAAATGGTCCTGTGACTGAGGAAAGGAGAAGAAGCCTGGAGCCATTCGGCTATCTCTCCAGTCCCACTGCAGACTGAAGCCCTGAAGATCATTCATGTGGATAACACTGGATAACACAGCACATATCTGCACATGTTGAAACCCGAAAGCCCTGTGCAATTACTAAAGTACAGCAGAAGAGAGGAGGAGCTGTTAGGGCCACCCAAATGGAAATAAAAGTGTAAAGCATAGGACAAAACTCAGGACATCTGTAAGCTACCTTTAGCTCATGCATGCACATGTCTGGGAGCTATTCCTTCTATTTCCAGTAAGAAAATCACTATTACTGCTACTGACTGGTAGTCTCTGTCCTCACCTGTGGCAAAAAACCATACCATTTCTGTGCTAGAAAAGAAAGAAATAGACTTTTAGTCTATAATACAGTATAGGAGGTGGATGAGGAATATGAAGAAATGTTGGGCTGAGACTACTAGAGAATGATTAAACATTATGGAGTAAACCATGGGCATTTTCTTTATACAGAAACGATACATACAGAATATAAATAGGGTATGAAATATACCTATTGTTTTCTGCATATATAAATGGAATGTAGAAATGAGCACAAACATATATTTCTGCCCTAATCCTAATAAGATCTTTCAAGAGGATTTGCAGTCCTCTAATATTTTGTTGTTTGTTCAGAAAATTTCAACCACCAGGTTTTTCCCT
Organism: Bambusicola thoracicus; assembly: GCA_002909625.1. Classification (NCBI taxonomy): domain Eukaryota; kingdom Metazoa; phylum Chordata; class Aves; order Galliformes; family Phasianidae; genus Bambusicola; species Bambusicola thoracicus. The sequence continues at coordinate 15,074 of PPHD01015984.1, forward strand.
TCAAGGTATAAATAATTACAGGAGGATGGAGACAGGTGTTTAGAAGAATTCAGATTTGAAACTCTTCAAACTAGAAAGTCTCTGATGAGAAAGCAACTATTGTTTGCTTTATGGCTTTATCCTGAAAGAGATCAGAAAGATGTTGAAGATTGTAAAGTATGTTTTTATAAGGTTTTTCCATTTGATTTAGCATTTGACAGGGTGTATAGAAGTTTAAAATCCCTCTACATACTTTGAACTTCTGAGTGGAAGACAAAGCATCTTTTCTCTTTGAGATGGAGTTTCTTGGTTTACATTAAAGAGTTCAACAAATTCAGTAATGCGGAATAATACTTTGTTGATTTTTTTTTTAAATCATAATATGTCCAGTAACTAGTTCTAACCTGAAAGAAAGAAAGAAAAAAATTAAGATGTAATTTTATGGTGACCAGGAAGTAGACCAGGAGAATAGGAGGAACATCATGTCTGTTTTTTTTCTGAACCTAGCTGAAAGAAAGGAAATATTTAGTCTGCTATCAAAAGCTGATGAATCATGTTCTTATAACACAAGTAATTCCGATATAATATTATAATTCGATTGAGTTCTAGAATGTATTAGCACTTCCATAACAAAGATCACTGATTTGAGTGCTCAAGCCATTGAAGATACAAGCCCAGATCAGAATTTCATGAAGTCATTTTTCCCATTTCTCTGAGATTTGTTCTGAGTTAGTAGCTTAGTTCTCTGTC
>PPHD01015985.1:4208-15801 GCA_002909625.1 Bambusicola thoracicus
TTCTTGAAATTAAAGAAATTTAACTAACAGTAGCAGCTGCAAATTTGCAGATTCCAAACTTGACAGTAAGCTGGAAACAGCAGCCTACAAAACAGCCTAGTAACATAGACCTTTTTGAATTTCCTCACGTGGCACCAGAAGAAAGACAGACATGAATAGTTAAAGATACGGTATTTTCCTGTTGTACAATGCTGGAAAACAATTAGCTGTATTGTACAGCCAAGTGTAATCTGCACTTTAGTCTCCTTCATATCCCAGGTAACTCAAGGAAGAGTAAAAAGACTTCAGAAGAAGATTACAACAATGGTGCAGACGCTGGGAAAGATGTGTATACAGAGAGAGGGTCTAAGTACGTTACTGTGGAGTTCTGGAGCCTTCTCTAACATCTCCAAAACTCTCTCTCCCTCTTCTTAGGCTCTCACATACAGCTTTGAAAATAAACTTGAGAACTGACAGCACAGCAAGACTTACAAAGTATTGCTTGTATTACTCTGAATACATTTGAGAGATTCCCTAGTCCCGAAAACCCCAAAGGAACTTTCAGTTTGTTTATTTTAAAGTTTACCTCTTATTACCTTTAGATGTTTGTGCTTTTGTAATTGAGCAACTCAATACTCTTTTACAGCAAGTAAACATAGGAGAAATTCTTCACAATCCTCCTGAAGATGAACTGCTGGAGGAATGCTGTTCTCGCCAACTTTAAATCATTTTTGAGCAATCCCATTTGTAAATAAAGGAAATCTTACAGGAAAAAGCAGTAATAGTCTTTCATCTCTAAATCCACTGACATTCCTAAACTTTTAAACAAATTAAGAGGTCTTGATCTTTTCGTTTTACTATACTTCTTGGGACCTAAATAAGACAGATAATATAATTGTTTTGCCTATGCTCAGAACTGGTCCTCTTAAACACACCCTAGTGACAGCCCCAGCTTTTTTACCCTCGAAGTTACTTCTCTAATCAAGACAGGTATGGATGAAAAATTCAAAGTATTTTAGTATTCAAGTATTTTAGAAGAGTTTTATTCCCTTAAACAATAATTAAAAAAAATTAAGGTTGAATAAGATATTTCATAGGAAGGTAATGCTTACCTTTCATCTAAGGCAATAACTGAATACAGTCTAAACAGCTTCCTTGAAAGTATGCATCTATTTCATCTTATCATCACGTGCATCTTTTGAGAAGTTTTGAAAATAGCTTTCACATACCTGTAGTAAGAAGTTGGTTCTGTTTTCTTTCAGGAAAAGTTCGACGTAAGACTTGACTTTACTCAACAAAAGACTGTAACTGAAGCTCTGGAGAAGGGGAACATATGGATCCTTGCTTTTGACTATGGCTGCCAGCTTCATCCTTAAAGGCTAAAAAAGCACAGCTAGATATGACAAGTGAAAATCATGTCTTGCTGTTATCTTAGCATCTACGCTAAATAGGACAGAGACAAAGCTAAACCAGATGATTATGTAGTTCTCTGAATATGCCCAGACAAATTCATGCTACAGTTTGAAAGGATTCTACAGTGGACTAGACTGAACACCTGGAGTTTACTCTGATTATATGCTCAATAAGCAGTAAGTACAACTTTCCAGAGATGCACATCTTCATTTCCTTTATAATGAACACTGAAAGCAGTATGGTCAATGGGGCAGAAAGTTGGTCCAGAAAGGCCCACTCATTATTGGGTTTATTTTCTTATTTGCTCCTTAAGCAGACTGCTATTGAAAGGAGTCCATAGTAATCGGGAAGAGGGCTACTTCGTATAGTAGCATTAAAGACAAAAACCCCTGTAATCAATCACAACCTCACATTCATCCACAAAACCACCCTGAATCCTACAGAGACCAATACAGTCAATAATTAGTGTATTTGTACAGGTTGCACTCTTATTTATGAACTTGAGTACTATTACTACAGCCTACATTTTCAATACAGCTGAGTCTTCTGAATGAAAGGTTTCTGAAGAGTAAGTTATACACATACTACTATTTATAAAGAGCACGTGTGCTGATATACCAGAAGAAGATAGTGGCAGCAGTTCTCTTTCTTCTTTTTGTCTGTAGCGTTGGCCTTCTTCCACTTTTTCCTCTCTACACTGTTTTCCTCATTGTAGCATACTAAGAAGCATTACTTTCTGCCTCTATAAAATGCCAGAGTTCCTCCTGTTTCAGCAGTCTATGACATATAGCTGTTACAAAGTGCGGGGGGGATGAGGGATGGAAAGCAGGAGGTTGTCAAAAGTTCTTTCAGCTGACTAATGAAATACAAGTAAAGAAGGACCTGCACAAGCACTGCACAGACTCAAAATAAAAGTTAAATCTCTTGAGCCTATATACAACCTACTTTTTCTTTTCTTCCCCTCTCCCTGTTTTTCAACCTTCTAGAAGCCTTTTCCATTACTGCAGTAGTCTATAGGTTGCTGAAATCATCACTTTTAGTACACTTACTATTTTCAGCAAATTCTATTATTTTGAACTGAAATGCAGACAAGATTGGCATCTTCATGAAGCAGTGAACATCAAACCAAGAGGTAATCATACCCAGATGTTAGTAGTTCCAGATAGAGGCATAACAACATCCCTTCTATGTTATGGATGCTAATGACCTTTCTTTCCTTCTGATGTTTCAACTTCTAGAATGCTAATTAATCAATGGAAAAGACAGATAAAGCACACTGCAATGGCTCAGAAAAGGTCAGCAGCCCAATTAGAGCAGTGGATTCTTAATTTCTCTACCAGCATGTTTATACAGTCTTTAGCTTGAAAAAAAAAAAACTGTAGTATCACTTTCCCAGAATCACTGATGTCTCCAGTTCTGTGGGAAAGGAGATGTAGTTTGGACTGCTGCTGCCCACAGTAGAGAATATCTGCATCTAGGAGGAGTTGCTTCACTCCCACAAGTCACCTGTTATTTCTGTTACTCCCCTATGTACTGACAGCTGCCACATCTGTGGAAGTGACTGCACAAAGGATGAAGCAATGCAGGTAGCATTTGCTACCTTTGGGAAACTGTTCCTCTCTCTTTTCCTCTAACACAAGCAAACAAAAGAAGTGTAAATGAAGCAAGTTATTACCTTATGTGATTCTGAGTCTGTGAATAGCCTTTCAAGAACTTCAGCAGCCTCCTTATAATATCCTTTTTCCATATAGACTGCTACAACCTACAACCAAAAGTTACATTTTCAAAGTATGCTGAAACATTTGATCTGAAATTCAGAAGAAAACAAAAGTCACACTTCTGCAGTTCTGTAAATACATAGCCCTGCATTTTGAAGTATCTTAAGATGACTAACAATTATCTAGTTAGAGCTAGTTCTAAAAATCTTAAGTGTCATGTATAAAGGCTTAAAACCAGAGATTTAAAAGGGTTTTAACTGATGCAAAATTTCCCTTACCTACTAAGAAGTAGGTTAGATCTTCCCCTGAAGGACTTTCACAGTCCAATAGCTGACAACTTTCCCTTAAGTGCAACTAAAATGCAACAATTGCATTTTTCAGTAATGTGATCAGTTGACATTTTTATTAAGTGTAACTTAAAACAGGACATGTTCAATTCAGTAATTCAATGATGCCCACTTGTAATAACACATGTATTATTTTAGATGATTATTCAAGAACAAAAGCCCAAATCCCAAAACAATTGGTAATGATCTCATTTAAGCACATTCTATAGGCATCTCTAAATAAAAAAAAAATAAAATAAATAAAAAAAAAACTTATTGAGAAGTCTGACTAGGAACTCCTATCTTCTCTAATTCCAGCTCAACAGCATGCATACACACATCTTCATTGCACACTAGGGAAGAACAGTAAAAACAGAGCTGTTCAAATGTTTTTGAGCAAGTATCAATACAAAAGAAAGTCTGAGTTCTAAAAAAAATTCAGAGCAGGTTAAGAATTTGTTTACAAAAGCCTTTCATCTGTATGGGAACTGCTGAGTCACAGCCTGAACCACTGATTGATCACCTGAAGAAAGGACTGGGTCAGCCATGGGAGCACAACTGAAGGCAATTCACCTGTGTGACTGGAAGGGGTGGAGCCCGGCTCCTAGACCCCATTTAAGGGCTGACTGCCTCTGAGGAAGAATCTCTTCCTGGAGATGCCTCCTTTGTGGATTTTTTTTCTTCAAGAGACTAGATCTTCAGATATAGGTGAGCATTCTCTTTGTCTCTTTTACCATTCCACCATGATAATCTTTCCAACAGTAACACCATCTTAAAATACACTTCCCTCCCCCCAAAAAAAACCAACAAAGAAACACCTACTATGAACAGGTTAGTTTCTACATGTTTCTCTCTGAAATCCAAAGTTCTCTAACATAGAAAAATATTTTTTAGCCAAGAAACCTCATGTGAAATTAAAGCTATTTAGAGTACGTTGTAAAGACGCAGTGTGTTTAAGTACTCAACTGATATCTAACTTTTTCAAATTGACAGATTTTTCAAGTATTTCAAACAGGAACGAGCCAAAAACCAAAGAAGGTCCCTTGTACAGCTCTACAATTGAAAATAGAAGAAACTCAAAATTAACTTCAGCCTGTTCATAGCTCAAGCTCTGTTTTAACAGCATGAATTGGTCTAGTGGTTGGTGACCTGGCACGTAGCAGGGGGGTTGAAGCTTGATGATCATTTGTGGTCCTTTTCAACTCAGGCCATTCTATGATTCTATAAATAGTTACATCTTGAAGACGTTTGAATAAGTCACACAGACCTGAATTTGAATCAAGCGACGAATTTCTTCATGAAGTGTATTTAGTTTACTTTCTTCCCTTTCAAGTAAAGTCCAAAAAGACAGAGCAGACTCCAAAGGTGAAATTGTTGTATCATTTTCAAAGTGGCATTCTTAGAGGGAAAACAAATAGAAAAAAGTATATTCATTATTTATTCACAATGAAGTCACATATACAAGAAAAAATTCAATTCATTTTACCCTCAAATAATTATTATTTTCTCTCTCCAGGTGTTTTTAAAGATCAGAAGGAATTCTTTCCTTTTTTGAACAGGTTAAGCCAAGGGGAACCCTCAAACTGCATAACAGAAGACTGTTACTGGAAGAGTAGAAACATTCTCTCATGTCATTGTGCCAATAAGGTTTGTGAAATGCCCAGCACATAGGATCAAAATTACCAGTTCTAACAGAAGTCTAGCCTAGCAAGATAACCACTCCCTCTGTACTCTACAGTTTCCCAGTCTGATCACTGGCACCTGCACAAGTGAGTGCACCAATGTACCAGAAGCACCGGATGCTAGCAAGTGTACAAGTCAGCTTCTCTCCATGGCAAAGGCAGCATAGCTCAAGGTATTCATTTAACTATAGCCTTATGTATACTTTCACTTTAAAAGGCACCATGGGATAAATTCTCTCAGTATCTTCTTATTCCTTATGAGAAGTATTTTTCAGACAGAAGGCAAATAATTTAAGCATGACTGAAAAAGCAAAAATATTTGGTAACAGCCACATAAACAAGACTGAAAAAGCAGAAGTATTTGAAAACAGCTACAACATAAATTGTTAAAGTTTTAGTAGTATGTTGTGTGTGTGTATATATATATATATATACATACACACAAAAGAAAGAAGTCACACTTCACTGTTTTCCTAATTATTGTTTTAATCAACACGATGCTTCACACTGAGTTCATTTTAAGATAATATCAAAACATTTAACTCTTCAAGAATTGGCATCTGAAACAAGCTACCCTTTTCTAATCTGTACTGAGCCTTATTTTTAATCAAGGAAAGAATTAGGAAAGCTACCATAAAATACATCAGCATCCAGATACATTGTGCAACTACATCTGGTATACTAACTAAAAAGCTCATGCAGTCTTCCACTCCACACAGGTCCCCTACACTGCAGTAGATAAAAACACATTGAAGTCATATTCCTTAATGATACATACAATAACACTGTTAAAGTATTATCAGAAATTTCTATTATTACATATAGAAATAACTCATCATATACTAAATTTGATTTTAAAGTTGAACTAAATCAAGAAAAGTGTTATTACCTAATAATACAAGATTTAATTGTATTAAAACAAGCCTCTGTGGTACTGCTAAGCTAAAATACATCTTTGTTCTTCCCTGCTCATGGCTGCAAGACTGCTCTTAAAGTTCCTAAAAACTTGCAGAAGAGAACATAAGTACCCCAGAAGCTTGAGCACAGACAAAGAGTCGGCTTGGCTGAACCAGTTAGTTGTGACCACAGCCAAGCAGAAGACAGTAGTGAACAATAATCCCAAAGATCTGCTGCTGGCTGAAAGTCCTGCAGCCTTCTATAAAAAGAAAGAGTCACTCCTCTCATTTAAGGACATGCATGAACTGTCTGCCTTACTTTAATCTCTAGATTTACACATACAGAAGAACACTCTCTGCATTTCACACTTGCAGATATTTCTCACTAAGGGTTAGGCATTTTTTCCAGTATATTTCTTTCACTGATACTATTGAGACAAGAAGATTCACAACTTGAATAGCATATAATCAATCAAACTCCACACAGTTAAATCAGTTAGTGCAGAGTAATAATACCTGTCCAGAATATAGCTCAAACGTGTGAAACAAACAGCCCAACAGTAGAGAATTCAGTCATTTTACATATACAGAAGAAGCTGTGCGAAAGCCTAATATGCCTCCATGCAAGCTGAGGCAAATCTACTTCAACAGCAAGTGGGAGGGGAAAAGAACAGAACCAATAAACGAGAGTACTTACCAAGTCTTTTTCCTTCTGCAATTCTTATCAAAAGCTGACAGAGGTACGCCATTTTTTTCTGATGCATTGTTACTTTGGAGAAGCCATTAGAAACAGCTGGAAAAGAAAAGTTAAGTCAGTCTTGCTCCAGCACTGCCACAGTGTGGCTACAATTGTACTACACACTATTATCAGACTAAAAATGCTTTCTCAGATCCCTAACAAATTAAGTTTAGCAGATTATCACTTATTCTTCTGTATTACAAGAACTTAAATATATTACAAATTTATTCCTCTGAAGCAGTTCATAACAAAAACTCAAAAGCTGCAAAACGCATCACAGGCTCATGTTTACTAACTCAGAACACCACCACATCATCTTACATAAATAAGATTTTATTTCATTCAGTAGCATACTCTGGAGACAGGTAACTGCTTCAAGAAAACACTTCCCTGCATCAGGTGCACAATATGAGTACAATATCAACTGGTAACATACAGTGTTGCTGTGACAACTGACACATCAAAAGCAATAAAAGCTACGAGAGCAGCCTAGCCAGAAATACAAGGAGGATTTATATTGTGACTTTACAAGGCTAGGAGAATCATATCATAGAATCACAGAATGGCCTGTGTTGAAAAGGACCTCAAGGATCATCTAGTTTCACCCCCCTGCTACATGCAGGGTCACCAACCACTAGACCAGGCTGCCCAAAGCCACATCCAGCCTGGAAGAACAGGTCAAACAACTTGTCCAAGACAACTGAAGACTGAGCACCATAGTCCAGGTCAGGCTTGCATACATTTCTCAGTGTCAGCCTAGCAAGAACCAGGATTGCACAGCATGGGAACCCCCCCAACCTGCACAGGGTTTTCACTGACACAACCAGAACACAATGACATTGTTTTACTTCAAAGTGCTCAGCCTACTTGCTTATTACTGTACGATCATCTCCTAGGGAACAATGGAGAAGTATGCATTTACAAACTAATTAAAAAGCCTGAATGAATACCCAATCTAATATCAAGAATTGTATTGTCATTTGGGTTTCAAAGAACACATTTGCAATTCTGCTCCTGAAGACAGATATACACAAGCTTTAGCTAAAATAGGAAATAAGAAAAAGGACGTTGCCCAGAATAGCAAGAAAGCACCACTAATTATAGCCACAAATTTATGCATCACCCATAACAAACAAGGGAGTTCAGTGTCAGAATGAGCCTGGATAATGAGTTCATTATTGGAGATGGGTGCTATCCTTGTATCCTGAAGATGGAGCCAGAGTGTGGAAATTTCTTAAGTAGGAAGAAGGCTGCAGCTAGACGATGCAAAAGAACAAGAGGTCAACACAGCAAGTAGCTTGAGATTATTTAAGCTTTCTCTGCTCCTCTGCATACTTCTAGGTCACACCTATGCCTGAACTGAAGTGCCAGTATGAGATTTTACATAAAACATTCTGTGCTTTAGTTTATTTCACAAGGTCTTCATTACACAGCTCTAAATTCCCTCACAGCTAAAGGAAAAGAAATCTTATTTACACAGAGTAGATGACAGGTTCACACTACCAATTATTCACAGGTAATGCAGATGAACAAACACAGACTTAGAGAAACATTCTAGAACAGTTTACTATTAATTCGTTTGTTCAAAGTGCCCTCAACCATAAGTTGATTCCCTCCATACAGCCACTTAAATATATTTCCTAGGTTTTCATTAGAGATTCAAGTCCTGTTCCTCGCCATGTAGATACTTGAACAAGGTAGTTCTGCCAACAGACCTGCCATAGCAGGATAAGGTAGGCAAGGTATCATTATCTCCTAATAAAACATCTCCTCTTCTTGCTTTATTCATACTAAACCTTTGCACTTGCTTCTGTTTCAATTGACCTTCCCATTGAAACCCAGTCATCACTTCTATAAAACCTTATTTTGATCTATGCAAGTGTTTTGTATTCCCACAAGAAAAGCCTTTTCTAATACAACTTTACAGGTGCAGTTAGCTTTTTTCATGGATTAGTACACTCTTGACTTAGTAATCTTACAGCATGCTGCTCTTTGTGTAGATGAACTCTCACGTTCCAAGTCTGCTATTAGTTCCTAATTCTAGCTCACTTTGCTCTCTGCACAAATACATGATTTTTTTCCTACCAATAGTCTTCTAAAGTCTTTCCATTCTTCTTGGGAGATATTCTAACTTGTATGCATTGGCAAGCATCTCTACTTTCCTCTTCTCTTGAGGACATTTCATAACAAAACAGCCCCAAGACCAACCAGTATAAATAATTTAATCTAGCAGACCCCACATCTGATATGTTTAGTTATCTTCACATTTCTTAACTTCAGCAATTTCTTTTACTAGTCTCCATAATTATTCTGCATGCTGTGATATTCAGTGCTTTGCAAAGTTTTAATTAAGTTACACTACCGCGTTTACTTTGGTCAAGAAAATGAACAACAAAAAGTTCCCATAAACTCTAACACTGTATCTTCAGGAAAATGACTGCAAACAGATAAAATAGCTAGAAACTCATCAAGTCCAGTATCTAGACAATAATTACTGTCACCCTTAAAATATTCCTCATTTGACATTCATGTTTCTCCACCTAAAAATCCATCTGTGAGGCTTTATTCCACATCTCTCTGCTAGGTTATAATCCCTTCATATGCTTCTTCCAGAAAATAAACCCAAGGAATACACATATATAAATTACTGTAAACTGTATATATTATATTTTTTTTTTAAGAAACAAACAACAAATTCATCTTTCCACTAAACCTACTTCAACTTTGTAAGCAGCCCTGAACCATCAGCACCTGAGCTCTCAGCTTCTGTGGCTGAAGATGGTGTATAAGCAGTCATATTACACATTCAATCTTTCTAAAATGAAGATGGCGGTAACATTCAAATTCACACACAATCATGGAATTGCATAGGTTGGAGAAGACCTTAAAGATCATCAAGTCCAACTGCAACCTAACGATACTACCCGAACTCTAACAACCCTCTGCTAAATTGTGTCCCTGAGCACCACGTCCAAATGGTTTCTAAACATGTCCAGGGATGGTGACTCGACCACCTCCCTGGGGAGCCTATTCCAGTGCTTAACAACCCTTTCTGTAAAGACGTTTTCCCTGATATCCGATATAAACCTCCCCCAGTGCAACTTGAAGCCAATTCCCCCTGTCAGCAGGGAGAAGAGACCAATCCCACTCTGGCTGAAAGCACCTATCAGATATTGGAAGAGAACAATAAGGCCTCCCCTTTCCCAGACTAAACAGCCCCAATTCCTTCAGTTGCTACTTGTAGGGCATATTCTCCAAGTCCTTCACAAGCCTTGTTGCCCTTCTTTGGACCTGCTCCAGCACCTCAAGTGTCCTTTCCGTACTGAGGTGCCCCAAACTGAACACAGCACTCAAGGAGGATTACTTTCCCTTACAGTCACTCGTACACCTAGAAGACACCCCTACATCAAACTGAAAGGCTGGTTCGCGCCCCTCTCGTTTAACTACAACTGAAAAATTCTCCACAACCGCGACTACCTTCGGATGGAGATTATTACAGGATAACCCAGGCCTGGCTCCTCACCCTGCGCCACGTCCCTCCACCGCCTGAACTCGGCCCCGCACTCCTCCACGAAATACCGGCACAGGCAGCAGCAGCTGAATTCCAGCACCCAGTCCGCGGCCACAGCCTCTACCAACGCTGAAGGCAAGAACGGAAGCAAATCACCCTCCCGCTCCCTCCCCGCTTCCGACATTTTCAATTTGGGCGCCACTGCTCCCCCCGCCCCCACCAACGGTCCCAACGCCCTATCCCCGCCCCTTCCGGCGCCTCGGCCACTCAGCGCGGCCCTTGGCCGTCGTCACTTCCGCCGGCGGGAGGGGCTTTGTGAGCCTTCCCGGAGACGGGAGGGGAGCGTAGTGACGTCACGCGGCGCTCCGGGGACCGTTGGTGTCGGCTCCGCGCACCGTGGTCCGTGTGAGGGGGGATCGTCTGTCGCAACCTGGAGGGCTTGCCGCCAGGGCGACATGTAGGACGCGGGGGAAGAATGTCTGGGGACTGCACAGAGCTGCCTGTGGGACTTCTTAGGAGAGCGGCTGGGCAGCGGTCTCAGGACATACCGTCTGCTTTTTGGGTGCTCCTGTGTGGAGCAGGATTTGGACTCCATGATCCTTAGGAGTCCCTTCCAACTTCTGATATTCTATAAGTCTGTGAGGCAAACAGAAAGTAGGAATTTTGTTGATATAAAGAAGGGACAGCTGTGGAAAAACGGGAGTGTTGAAGGATAAAAAGGTTAAATGAAAACGTTCAGCTGGTTGGTACGCTTGTTTATGCCCGATCAGTGCAGTCGATCCTGTCTTATTAAAACTGTTTCTACGTCTGCAAATGGCTGTGTGAGGGCCACAGCTGGAGCCATGCTGTGAGGCAGAGGTGCACGTGGCTGTGGTACCTGCAGCTGGAGTGAGCGAGGTGTGAGAACTAACAGACATCAACCTGAACACAGCAGTGAGCGGGTGAAGCGTGCTGGGAGCAAGGTGGAGAGGGGCTGTGAAGGGCCAGTCCTGGATGTGAGTATCCATGTGTCAGGCCTTCCTTTTATAAATCTCCATGTGAATTGATCTCAGATATATTGTACTTTACCTCAACCAGAATCAAGAGTCCTAATCAAAAATACTTACTAGAGAAGCTAGTGAGGTGAAAAAAATAAGATATACACTGAAAACTCCAGGACCCCTTTCACTTACAGAAGTCGCTTACAGGAGGGGAGTCAGCTCTTCACAAGGGTAGGTAATAGCAGGACAAGGGAAAATGGTTTTAAGTTGAAGGAGGGAAGATTTAGCTTGGTTGTCATGGGGAAGCTCTTTACAATGAGAGTGGTGAGGTGCTGGAATGGGCTGCCCA
>PPHD01015986.1:0-15801 GCA_002909625.1 Bambusicola thoracicus
CCCAGCTCCCTACAACCTCCCTTCAGATAGTTATAAAGAGCAATAAGATCTCCCCTGAGCCTCCTCTTCTCTAGACTGAACAATCCCAGCTCCTTCAGCCACTCCTCATAAGGCCTGTGCTCCACACCCCTCACCATCTTTGTTGCCCTTCTTTGAACACACTCCAAGGCCTCCATGTCTCTCTTACAGCGACAGGCCTAAAACTGGACACAGTACTGGAGGTGCGGCCTCACCAGTGCTGAGTACAGGAGGATAATTACTTCCCTGTTCCTGCTGGCAACACTGTTTCTGATGGAAGCCAGGATGCCATTTGGCCTTCTTGGCCACCTGGGCACACTGTTGGCTCATGTTCAGTCGAGTGTCAGTCTATACCCCCAGGTCCATTTCCTCTACACAGTCTTCCAGCCACTCTGCCCCAAGCCTGTAGCGTTGACTGGGGTTGTTGTGGTCAAAGTGCAGGACCTGGCATTTACTCTTGTTGAACCTCATCCCACTGGCTTCAGCCCAGCTATCCAGCCTGTCCAGATACCTCTGTAGGGCCTCGCTACCCTCAGGCAGATCAACACTTCCAGCCAACTTGGTGTCATTTGCAAACTTACTGAGGGTGCACTCAAGTGCCCTCATCCAGGTCATCAATAAAGATATTGAAGAAGACAGGCCCCAGTACTGACCCCTGGGAAACACCACTCGTGACCTTCTTTTTGAAGAGTGACCAGACATCTTGGACCCCTTTTCTCTCTAAGACTGAATCCCAGGGGACTCCCCGTACTAGTCTCCTGAACAATTCAAAGTCTGCCCACTGGAAGTCCAAGGTAGCAGTTTTGCTGTTCCTCCTCCTGGCTCCACCAATAATTGAGAACTCTACCATTTCACGATCGCTCTGTCCAAGACAGCTCCTGAACTCCACATCTCCCACCAGACCTTCTCTGTTTGTGAACAGCAGGTCTAAAAGGGCAGCTCCTCTCGTAGGCTCTCTCACCAGCTGCATCAGGAAGTTATCCTCCATATATTCCAGAAACCTCCTAGACTGCTTCTTCTGTGCTATGTTGTATTCACAGCATATGTCAGGGAAGTTAAAGTCTCCCAGGAGGACAAGGGCTGGTGATCGCGCAGCTTCTGCCAGCTGCTCTTAGAACACCTCATCTGTCTCTTCATCCTGGTTCGGCAGTCTATGATCAAGGGTGCTCCTTTGTTAGACTGGGCATGTTGAGTTTGGATGGGACGCAACAGACCAGGAGAGGCAAGAATATCCTGGGCAGCGAGCTGGCTATATTAATCACCAGGGCTTTAAACTAGACTTGGATGGCGAAGATGCTGTACTTGACTCTTCTGACTGGGTGACAAAAGAGCCAGGGAACACTGTCACTTTAGGAAGCAGTGGGAAGAAACCTCAGATTTGTCCCAGATGAGTAGTGGGGAGGGGGGGGGCGAGGGGGGATTCTCCAAGAAGGTAATGCCACTGATAACTCAGCTGAATTGCCTCTGAACTAATCCACTCAGCATGGGAAATAAGCAGAAGGAACAGGAAACCATGGTGCTGTAGGAAAACTACAATCTTATTGCTGTGACGGAAACACGGTGGGGTGAATTTCACAACTGAAATACTATGCTTGAGGGCTAAAAGCTTTTTAGAAGGGATAGGCAGTGTAGGAGGCTTGGGGGAGTTGTCCTCTGTTAAGATGTGGACAGACAGTGAAAAGCTGTCTCTGAGAAACAGTCATAAATAGACTGAGAGCCTGTGGATTAAAATTTGGGAATGGACTAATAAAGGACATCTGGTGGTCGGGGTCTACCACAGGCCATAAGATCAAGGGGATCCTATTGACGAGACCTTCTTGCTTCAGCTGCAAGAGGTGTTGCACTCACAGGCTCTCATCCTGATGCAGGATTTCAACCACTCAGTTATCTTCTGGGAAAACGTCACAGCAATCTGCAAGCAATCCAGGAGACTCTTAGAGTCTGTTGAGGATAACTTGCTGGTCCAGGTATTGGACAGACCCATCAGAGGTGAAGCACTGGTAAACCTGGTGCTCACCAGTGTGGAGGAAATCATTAAAGAGGTTAAAATTGGAGGCAGCCTGTGCTATAGCAATCATGCCATGCTAGAGTTGCCATGATCAAGTGATCAGGTCTGGCAAAGAGTGGAGTCAGGACCCTGAACTTCAGGAAAGTGTGCCTCAAGTTGTTTGAGAAACTATTGGATGAGATCCCCTGGGATCTTTAAGCGCCCTTCCAACTTAAAACAGTCTCTGATTCTATGAGCCTAAAATTTTTCTCGGCCCTTTGGCTCTAAAATGGGAAAATATGCTGAGAGTTGGGTTGCAGCCCACCAGAGGAGTATTTTCTGAAGAAGGAAGGGAGGTGTTTGTCAAAGGAAGACCTAAGGGGACAGCACTGGGGGGCTGATTAAGACTCACCAGGATTAGTAAGGAACTAAACCCCATCAGTGTCACCTTTTAGGAGTGATCTGTTTCCAGGATATCCCTCAGTTTTGTTTGGAGAAGATTAGTTAATTACACCAAGAGACAGACTGAGAATGAAGTGGTGATTATGCAATATCGGCTGATCACTTGCCTGTTGTCTGAATTACATATGTGCTGGTTTGCTCTGGGGGATAGGGGCCAGTTGTTTTTCTTGTATTGTCAGAAGATGGTTAGTAGCCTATAATTGCTCTGATGTGAGCCCTTCTGCTCCTCATGGATGGGGGCTCAGGGTTTGAGTCCTTTCAAAGACACTGATTACAGCATAAGCTTCTGCATTCCCTTCAAAGGACTGTGATTCACCCCATGAAAGTGGATTGCTTATAACCTGGGAGAAAGAGACCAAGATTCTGTTTCTTGCTTTACCACCATGGCTCTGGTTCTTTGAGCTTAGACACTATTGCATGCCTCCCAGGTCTTGTCTACCTTACATTAAATTACTAGCTATACCTTGAAATCCTCCAGTGGAAATGCTGCTTCTGCTACAAAAAAGTGTTTTGCAAGAACAGATTATGTCCCCGTCCTACAAAATGAGCTACTCAAAAAAGATGCTGTTGCTAGCTTCGTGAGTCTATCTGGAGACTTATGCTTATGCAAAGCTGTGGTTAAAACATGTCACCCTTAGTGGACTTTATTGCTCTGAAGACTTTTCTAGTGTGGATCTACCATAAGCCTCAGCTTTTCCATTTATAAATTGGAACTGATAATGCAATGATAGTAACAAGAAAGCTGTTTGAGACAGGTTTTTTTATGAGGTAGTACTGCTGCTCCTGCTCTTACCACTGCATTGCAATGCTGGCAGAAAATTAGGGTCTCCTAACCACTTTCTCCACTTACACACTACTACAGCCATTTGCCACTGACCCAGGAGAAGAAATAAGTCTGACAGAATGAAGAAGGAAATAGTAAATACTGTGTTGATGGTAGAGGCACTGAGACAGGAAGGGACAAAAGATAACACATTTTAGTTTAGAGGCTTCTTGGCTTCTTTAGCAAGTGCGCAGACATCTTCTCTGTCCCAACTGAAACATTTCTCCCAAGCTAGTTTTCTAAGTCATCCACAGAGTCTGGAGAGTAATTTTAATCCCTGTTTTGCTGGTTGAGGACTCACAGTTGACACCAATGAGGTGATAGCTGGTCGCTTGGTGGAAGTGTGGATCTCATGTGGATGTTTGGATGCCCTGGGGATGCCAGACAAATCATACCATAGCTGTAGTTGCAGCTGGAGAGTGTGAGGCCATGCTACACATTGTCTACAGCCTTTTTTTATCTCTCTGGATCAGAGCTTCAAAGACAGAACAGTGAGTTATTGTGGCCAGCTGGCATGAAACTCCATAAAAGAGAGCAATTGCTTAAGCATTAACGGGTACACAGTGTTGATGTATGAGTAAGCACTAATGGGTACATGCTGATAATGTACAAGATATCTTTAGGAGGAAATTCTTTCCCACCTGTGCTGTGTGAGAACTGAGACCCCACATTTAACTTACTGTAAAAGGTCTGTTGGGCTTTCGAGTATAGGGAGGGTGTTCCTGTTGCATAAGTCTCATCTGATCTGCTCTTCTCTGTTACTATGAAGAGGAATAAAGACCACCCAGACCCGTATTGTCTGCATATCTTAGGATAGATCTATGAGAATTTTTGTGGTTGAGTTACATTAAGAGGAAGTTCTTACAACCCCCCATAGCAAATAAGCACCTGTTATCCTGCATAACCATAATTAAGATTAGATAACGCACCATGTGGGAACACGTTCTTATCAGGAAATTGGGTGACAGTTAATTTCTGACAGTGAGTAACTTGTCTTTGTATGTTAGTAATGCGACACCTTCATAAGATTTTATGACACCATTTCTCAAAAAACATAAAATATCTGGCAAGTTCCTTAAGATTTGGCTGGGGAAATCCCCAGCCCCGACGATAAAAAGAGTTCCCATTCCCCTGGCTGTCACATCTGCTGGCAGAGATGAAGCACACACAGGTGGCTCTGCTGCTCCTTGTGCAGGGCATATTTGCACAGGCAACCATGGTGACAACGACAGACGTGGTAAGAAGGGATCTCATCATCCAAGCTTTGTGCCTTTGGTTCTTTTCATGTCATTCAGATTGTTGCAAAATCTTTTCAGGTTGTTGGGAAGTTATTAGACAAATGTTGAGATCTTTGCACGGAGAAAGTTTAAAGTATTTCTCCATCCTCCCCTCGACTAATGTACAGGGACTGGGTAATAAATGTGAAAATGAGGCATGGGTTTAAAATCAGAGTCAAATTCTGCCTTTGGTTAGATGAGTGCAACTCCCAGTGAGGATCTCAGTGGATATTAAATGCTCTGTGTAGCTTCTAATTAATTAGCAAGGGCTTATAACAGGAAAGGATACACATCTTTGATGTGGAAGGAGTTGGGAGGCGGGGGCTTTCCCAGCTGCTTGATTGCTGTCATAATTACTGTCCAGGCACATGAAAGCCATGCTGGGTGTTTTGCGTGGAGTGTTCTCCCTCTTCCCCCTAAATCGATATCGGGTTGTGCATGAGAGAAGTTCAAATCAAAGACATCAATCAGGAAAAATGGTAACAGGGAGGAGGGGAGAAAACTTTGAAAATATGTGAGAAATGGCATCAGTGAGAGATTTGTTTTGATTTTCTATGGTCTCATTTTCGTTTTTAATTTAAAACTAGGCTTAAATTGTCATTAGAAAAAGTTTTCAAAATAGCTTTTAAGCATTCCCAAATGAAAGAAAACATTTTGTCTTAGCTTGACCCAAGAGGCTGCCTTTTAGTATTTCTGTAGTTAACATTAGGAAGGCTCCCACTTTGTCTCTCAGTGATGATGGTACGTCTGGTTTAGTCACCAACCTGGAATACCTAGTTAACATTTTTTGATGTTTGGGAGTGCTGTGGATGCAGGCAGTGAATGCAGCACATCCTGGAATGTGCATTCACCTGGGTAATGAACTGAGAGCTGCAAAAGTCAAGAAGGAGATTTAAATATATGCTGATAAACTGAGGAGAGGAAACTTAAATAGGAGATATTTCTCCTCATTCTGCTTAGCTTAAAGCTGGTTCTGCGTTTGTGTAATTTAATTGCTACTACCTACGCTCACACCATGCCTGAACACACATATGGTTGTTCAAATGGATAGCTTTGACAAACTGTCCCACAAAAGTTTGTCCATGCTGTCCCCTTTGCTGCCCAATTGGAGTTCGCTATCACCCTCTGGCTGGAGGTGGGGATTTGGGAAGTGCAGCAAGACTGAGCCCATTTGGTGCTTCGTCTGTCACACCATTTGACACTTGAGGGTGTGTTGCTGCAGTTCCCACCTTGTCACAAGTTTTGGTGAGGCTCTCCTGTGGGCAGCAGTATGCTGCATCACCATGGTACACCGTCCTCAGCACACTCCGTGTAGTCGTGGCAGACCTCCAGGGATGCACAATGCCAGGGTGACAGCTGCTCTCTTTTCTGTCACAGGGAGGCACATATGTTCACATCTGAACATTAAAGGGGATGTATGTTGTTTTATTACATAAAAGACTCCCAGGTGGATCAGCTTCCCAGCTGAGAAGCATGGCAGCTCACCTCATGCTCACTCCCCATGGCGCTATGCTGTCCCCTCTGCAGTGAGCAGAGTGGGACACGTGTCCCATCTGTCACAGCTTGCAGCCTGATGGCTTAGATTGAAGGGGCAGCAAGTCCTGCTCCGAGAGACTGGCGTGCAAGCTGGGTGGCCAGGAGCAGATGTCACTGCTGGAAGAACAGCAGTCTGCGAATTTAGGGCAGGGGGACACAGTGCTGTCGTTTTCGACTGCCACACAGATCTGCCAGATCTGTCTGTCAGAGACCCAGCTCACACCTCTTGATCAGGCTGAGCGTCCCCTGCCTTCCTCTGGCCACACATAGCCTATCTTTGGGACGAGGTGTCTGCAAAGTGACACTGTGCTCGGGGAAATGCTAGTTGTCAAGAGCATCCAATTAATTTTATGGTTTCTGGGGATGGCTCCCATAGTAAAATCAAAGTGCTTTGTAGCTGTAGGATGGAGGCTAGCTGGTGGAAAAGGGAAGGTGCCAAATGCAGGAATTTGCACTGAAAGAGACTTTCTTTTCCAATTTAGACTCTTCCTGCCAGCACACTTCAATATCTGACCCAGTTTAATGAGAAGACTACCAGCCAGGACACCTCCCCAAAGGTATGACCGCTGCTAACTGTTCAATAAAGTCCAGAAAAGAGTATAGCTAAGAATTTGCCATGCATTTTTTAAATGCAACATAGTCACTTGAAGGCATAACCCTGATGCAGGTGAGTCGGTCTACCCAGATGTTACAGTAAGAAGTCAGATGAGGTTTAATAAAAGCAAGTGTAGAGTCATGTACCTGGGAAGAAATAACTGCATGTGTCAGTAGAATTTGGGGGAAGACCTGCTGGAGGGGAACTCTGTGGAGAAGGAACTGGGGGTCCTGGTGGATGACAGACTGGCCATGAGCCATCAGTGTGCCCTGGTGGCCAAGAAGGCCAATGGCATTCTGGGGTGCATTAAAAGGAGTGTGGCCAGGAGGTCAAGGGAGGTGATCCTTCCCCTCTACTCTGCCCTGGTCAGGCCTCATCTTGAGTCCTGTTTCCAGTTCTGGGCTCCCCACGCAAAAAAGGCATGGATCTCCTGGGAAGAGTCCAGCAGGGAGCCACAAAAATTATAAAAGCCCTGGAGCATCTCCCCTGTGGGGAAAGGCTGAGAGAACTGGGTCTGTTCAGCCTTGAGAGAAGAAGACTCAGACTCAGAGGTGATCTTATTAAAGTTTATAAATATCTTAAGTGTGGGAGACAAAGGGACATGGACAACTTCTTTTCAGTGGTCTGTGGGAAAAGGACAAGGGGAAATGGCCATAAACTGGAGCACAGGAGTATGCGAAACAACTTCTTCATGGTGAGGGTGATGGAGCCCTGGAACAGGCTGCCCAGAGAGGCTGTGAGTTCTCCTTCTCTGGAGATATTCAAGACCCTCTGGACACCTACCTATGCAACCTGATTAGGGAGCCTGCCTTGGCAAGGGGATTGGACTCAATGATCTCTGGAGGTTCCTTCCAACCCCTACAATTCTGTGATTCTGTGATCTAGGATCCATGAAGAGATGAATTCCCAAAATTGTCAGTGTAGTTGCCATGTCATTCACTGTTTTGCTCACATCCAATGATTTGATACAGCCCTTATGACTACTGAATTGCATCCCAGACATGAAACAGTTTGGGCCACAGGGATCTGATGACAGATTTTCAAACGGTTTAGTGGTGATGACCTCCCTGGAGGAAGGGGAAGGCTTCTGTTCAATTCTGTCTTCCTCATGCAAATGAGAGTAGGGCCTTGAAATAATATTCTGTCACCTCTAAAAAGTGTCCTCTAGAGGCTGATGAGAGTGAGAAAATCTTGATTCTCCCTCTTCTACTTAGTTCAAATTTTACTCAACTATTTACTGGTAGAGGGACTTGAATCTTATTTTTGAGAATTCTGGTACAGTGCTTAAGTCCAAGGTCTGTGGATTTCAGAATTCGGTCTCTTTGCCTCCCTCTGTCATTGACTGCTCAGTAACGTTTGCTTTGGAGATGATTCTATGGGCTACAGTTGCTCTGAGTGGTCCTGAAACCAAAGCATCAAGAACAGTGTTTACCCAAAGCACAGCTCCAGCTCAAGTCAAAGACAGTAGGCAGCTTGACAGCAGGTTTTCATCACCCAGGCTAGCCCAGTGTGGGATGTATGGAGGAACCTCTTGTAAGAGAGTGTTAAATCTCCACCTCCAGCTAAGAGCTTAAAAAGTTAAATGGAGTTAGGAGTGGGACCCCAAACCCATCCATCCCCTTGTGCAGCTGAGATGGCTCCTGTCCTTGCCATATGGTTTCTGTGGATCACATTCTGTCTTAGGAAGAGCGAGAAGCTAATTTAGAATTGTGAATGCCACTGGGATGCAATGTAGCTGGAAATTAAGCATTGAAATGGCTAGGCTGTTTTGAGGATGTAAGTCTGATTTACAGTTTAGGCAACTGAATACATTTTCTGGTTTTCAGCAGATCAGGTACCTGTTGGCTCTTGGTATCTTTCTTAAATTGAAGGGATGTGGGAAAAGAACATTTCTCATAGCTTCAAATATGTATATGTAACAGCTTAATTTTACAGTGAAATGTTGCTGTCGAGTCCTTGCTGTAGGCTAGGACAGTTTGCTCTCTTTTAAAGATTCAGTGTAAATTATTAAACTTTAAAAAACATACAACTCCATCAAAAGTACCAGCCTGTCCTGTGCATTTTTCCACAGGATAAGAAAAGACATTTTTGCTATGTGGTCATCATTTGACTGATGTTATACCTTGATTGAAGCACTTGCTGACCCAAGAGGATCTTAACTAAGAAATGCTTCTTTTTCTCATCGATATCATGATCCTAAAGTTAGCATTGTCAGTGGAAGAGAAGAAGCTGTTTTCCCTGCCTAAGCTCTCTTCTCCTTTGGGGAAACTGTCTCTTGGCACACATATAAATAGCACTGAGTGCAGTGAAGCTCTGCCTTCAACTCTAGGCTCTCTTTCAACACAAATATTAAAATAGAATGATTGTTTTTCATAGGGAATTCGAATGCCCAAGTTGGAGGTTTTTCTGCAGGATCGTTTTGGGTGATCATTTGAGTAAACTTATGAAGAGTTTATTTGACATATGGAATAAGCATTGTACCACTAGGAAAAAAAAAAAAAAGGATGGCTCTGTATAGTTAGGACTATAGTTTAGTGAAATGTAAAGCATATATTTCACACATTTCTATATATAGAATCATGTACATATGTATGGTACATACTATGCTATTCTATGTGTAGTATACTCTCCCCTAGAATATGCACGCATATATATTAAATATGTTCACATATATATTATATCTGTGTTATATGAGGAAGGGATGGAATACAAGACCTTCCACCCAACAGTTAGTATGCCAATACTCATGACAGTCTTACAGATACTCAGTAAGCCATATTTATATCTTCCTTTGTTCTTTTTCCCCTACCTGTTTATTTTCCTGTTACTGCTGAGCAATGTACCATCCTTATCATGCCCATGTAGAGGAATCAGAGATGCAAAAGCTCCCAAGTGACCCATTCTTAAGACCTAAGGACGTAGGGACTTATTTTTCATACTAGTTTACATTCTGTTAGATGTATCTTTAAAGGTACTCAGAATTAGTCTGCAGTATGTTTTCAGTGTGATATTCAGAAGTACTTTTGTAACCTATCTGGCAGGGAAATCAATAGAAATGACGTGCTGGGACACTCTTGCATCCTATGAGATACTTCTTTGCTTCTTTTCATGTTAAATGTCTTCAGTAGTCTGGCCTGGAGTGAAGTTTTAGGGACCGTGGTGCTTGAATAACACAGATAAAACGTCTTTTCATGATTTCTTTCAAAATGAGGCATATGCTGTTCGTTAGGGCTGCAGAAAGAGGTTGCCAGAAGTGTGAACTCTGATAATTCCTTCTTGGGCTTTGCTGCTGGCCATCACTGCGTGTTCTGGCCTGGTTGGGTGGTGAGGAAGTTAACTGAAACCACCGTGAAAAAGCGAGAGAAGTGCTGAAATTTTGTCTTTTGGGTTAATAGTTTTGTTGTTTGCTTCTTTTTATATTTAAGAGGGAGAGAGGATAAGAATATGATGAATAACACTGGGATTTCTGCAAGGCAAGAGGAGAGATTATAGAAAGAAGTGTATTTGAAGAGCAAGTTTATAGCTTTAAAATATGCAGCTGCACTGAAGTATGTGCCAGAATATTTTAAAGTAACAATAAATAAATTTATTAATAAATTCATCATAGGTTTATGAACTGGCAAACATTTTGTGTACAAACAAAACCCAAATATTTCACTGCCCCAAACATGCTCTGAATTCAACCCAGTGTTTATACGAAATTATGTGATTTGGCTGTAAATTATGGCATGACTATGAATTGCCAACCCTGACCTTTCCATACACCATATCCATTGCTCCAGCGGTGATGCTCTGAGCGTGCAGATGGCCAGGACAAGGCAATACATGTTAATGGCATGGGTCATAGTCTTGCGAGCTATCCACGGCTGAGGATGAGTGGGCTGTGATGTGTAGGTGTGATGTTCAACGCTGTAGGAAAAGAGATATCTCTACACTAGGTTGAGCCTGAATATTTAATTCTTCACCTTTCAGTAGCAGATAATTAAATTCATGCCTGCTTGTTGGGGCTGGCTGAGAAATTTCAAACAAAGCATGTTTCTTTTCAAAACTTTCCCAGTCACTATTTTCTATTTTGCTGCTTTCAGCTCTATGGATGGAAATAACTAGATGATCTGATTAATTCAATTTGGATTAACGGAGCAGTAAATGTAGGACATAAGTTACTAAGTTATTATTTTCTCGCTGTTGTGTGGTTTCTCACCTCCTGGCAAGATTTTCATTATCTTAGGATAACTGTCCACAATATACATAGAATCGTGGAATCATAAAATGGCTTGTATTGGAAGGGACCTCAGAGATTATCCAGTCCCAATCCTCTCCCATGGGCAGAGCTGCCACCCAGCAGGTCAGGCTGCCCAGGGCCCCATCCAACCTGGCCTTGTGTGCCTCCAGGGAGGGGGCATCCACAGCTTCCCTGGCAGCCTGTTGCAGGATGGGTAATTAAGGACTGTTCTATGCTTCTGATGCTTCTACTTTTCCAAAGATTAAATCTTTACAGCAACATTTCATTTTTTATCATTATTATTTTATTTATTTTCTTTCCTGAAAGATTTGTAAGGCTGAGTAAAAAAAAATCACCAGAAAATACTACTTCTCTGAAAGAGTGGTCAGGCACTGGAATGGGCTCCTCAGGGAGGTGGTGGAGTCACCGACCCTGGAGGTGTTCAAGGAACACTTGGACGTTGTGCTGTGGGACATGGTTTAATGAGAACTACTGCTGATGGGTGGATGGTTGGACTGGGTGATCCTGTAGGTCTTTTCCAACCTTGATGATTCTATGATTCTATGATAATAGAAATTCCTTGGAATGAAAAGTTGAAAAATATGTAACAGCAAAGTTCTTGATCCTACGGTTGTCAGATTATTGTCAGGCATTAGCTATTGGTTCTAGAGAAGAATATTAACTTTTTTTCCATTATTGTCTTGTTTTTCCAGTTCTTTGCCAACGTGACTGGCTCTCTGGATGACCATGGAAGTTGTCAGTGTTCTGTGTACTTGCCGGATACCACCTTTCCTGTGCAGAAGGCCGAGCAATTGCAAGTGATAGCCACGACGCTCTTGCAGAAATTTGAAGCAGAGCTTTCTCAAGTAAGGTGTTCTGTTCTCTCAAATATAACAATTGTACCTTTGCTGAGAAATGGTTTCCTGTGAAAGAGTACAGCAGTCAGCACTTTTCGGTGACCTGTCTTTCAAACAGCAGGAAAGAGGGCTCTGTGAGGATAGGGAGAATGGTGATTAAATCTCAAATCTCTGACACTGCAGCATGTCATACATTTGAATCGCCTTAGCTTCTTTTCTAGGCCCTTGCAGCTAGAGGCGCACGGCATTTTAGGAAGGAGTGTTGTATTTTTCCTCTGTTGACTCTTTTTTATTGGTTTGTGATTGCTATGCAGAGCTGGAGGAAGCCAAGCCTCCTGCTCTTTCATGTGTTATCATTTGCATCAAGCCAGATTGCAAGAGAGAAACGAATGGAAAGAGGAGTAAGGTCAACACATCTCAGAGCGAGGAAGTAGGTGAATATTTTGTCCCCTTACTCTTTTTGTTTTCATGGATTAAAAATCAATCCAACAAACAAAGTTCTATGTCAACATCTGAGGCTGTGGCAGAGAGAGTGCTGAATTATGTATTATTTTTCAAGACAAACACCTCTTCTGCTACTTTGGCTGCTTGTTGTACAAATTCAGATCCATTTGTGAGGAACTCAGACAGACTTACACATGCTGCAGTGCAATGGGGGTAAACTGCCTGTGAGGGCAGAAATCTGCCTTTGACTTTTGATGGTGGGTAAATATTCAGGATTCAGATTAGGTGTCCAGCAGAAAGTGTTTTCTTCAGGAACTGGGCATCTTAAGGAATGAAGTGTCCTTGAATTAATCAGCAGAAAAGGCACAGCATTAAATTATAAATTCTAACCATAAATATTCATAAACCTCCTCTGGTATAATCAGGAACAGATAAGAAATTAAGCATAAAACATCACAACAACAGGCAGAGGATCCTACGGAAAGATCAGTTGAAATCACTAGATTTGAAAGAACTGAAGCTGATGAAGTACATTCAGCTGTCAGTGGGGATGTGGAGGGCAAGCTGACAGAAGCTCCACTATTTCCAAGCGCAGGAGCTACTTGTCCTCCTGCAGGAAGGAGGTGTTGCTCAGTTAATGATCCATGACAGTCAGAGAGATTTCAGAACTTCATACTGTTCCCATTGTGGTCACTGCTGGCATTTGAGACAAATTGCACTGGGAAAAGAGCAAGGCCATGATTCCCAAACAGAAACTTGGTGTGGTTCTTCAAGGTGTTTGCATCCCTCTTTTCCCAATTGCTTGCCACGCTGAAACTGGCCTCTTACTGGTACTCTCCTCAGAGCACTGAATGTTCCATTTAGGGTGAGTGGCATATCTGCCAGCCTCACAGATCCACAGTGCATCTCAAGTGCTGCTTGATCTTTCTATGTGGACAACCTCATGTTGTCACGGACAACATCAACCAGATGTCCACTGACTTTACAGGTGTTTCAGGCATCTTGCTCGTAGGAAGGCACAGGTTACTATAGATACCTGAAATTAGATGTCTGAGTTTGTATCTGAAACTCACCTTCAAAGTGAGGGCAAGCTGAATCCTTGCTGTGAACTTTAATGTCCCGGCTGCTAGCTGGTATAAACTGGTATAACTGTATTGTCTTTAGGTGCCCAGCAGTGTACTGCAGTGTAGATGCTGACCTTGGCTTTAAATTCTAGCTGCAGACAGTGACAATTCTTGACCTCACTCAGGCTTCACTGAATTTCACCCTGTCGAGACCAATCAGCCAGGCAGTGTTACAACGCATCTGCTTAGATGAAGTGTGACATACACTGCAGTGTGATACAGGCAGAGAGACACTTCGGGTCAGAAATAAAAACAAACGTTGTATTCTGTTGTAACTGTATGTGTGCAAATTATCTCAGTGATGATGATGTTTTTCTGCAGAAAGGAGAAATCTCTCAAGCACTGCCCTGTAGCTACTTGAAGCTAAGCAATCTAAGATCTGGTGATGCACGAGTGTCTGTACACACAGATACTTCACCATCTTTCTTGTGAAGTCCCATAGACTACCTTGGTTATAATAATACAGAAAGAAGAAAATAATGGAACAGTGAAATGAAAGCCTCGTTCTCATTGTTAATCGTTATTAGAAAATATCCTGAACAAAATTCTAGGGAATCATTCTGCCATCTGCAATTCTGTTGGCAATTCAGATCCCAGTCTGTCTTTGTAGCTCAACCTAGTCTCACCACAGTGGTGGGGATTTCTACTAAGTGCTTGCTTTTTGGACGCTGAGAACCCATGCTTTATTCAGTCTTCTATAACACCGTTTGAAGCTTGTGAGAGCATTTCCTGGGTAAGAGCTTCAGGATTGGGCCCTCTTAAGGATGCTTTCCATGTGCTACAAGTCCCAGATAAACAGCCTGATTGAATCGTTAACCTTTTGCCTGATTGTACGCTAATTCAAAAAAGCAAGGGGGTTCTTTTATAGAATCAGCAGGCAGGGAAGCTTGCAGATAAAGAGATGCTCTCATGCGCCAAATGAGTGCAAACTGTAGGCTGAAAATACCAGACTAATTTTTCCTCTGTCACATCAACCTTTGCCAGCATAATTATGATTACAGAAGAAAATTAACCTTTCAAATCAAAGCGGGAATTGGCTGCTCCTCTCAATAAGAAAGGGGAGAGGACACCTCAGTAACGGGGATGGATCAGCACTTTATCCCAAGGAGAGAGAGTACCTTTCAGAACTTAACTCACAGTGGTCACGACATCCTCACTTTAACAAAGACAGGAGAAAAAAGCACTCCTACCCTCCACCAGGAAGAACTGTTTTCAAAATAGATCAACCTGGAGTGGAATTCTTCTTAGTGTCAGCTTGCAGACTGCTTGCCAGCTGTGCTCCTTATGGGTTTGTGGAGGTCACAGCTGCCCAAAGCCCCAGGCCAAGTGGCTTTATAGGACTGCTGGTTTGTCACTTCTTTCTTCTCTACCCATGTTTATTTTTCTTTTCTTCTTTTGCATCTTCATCTTGCACTTCAGTTCCCCCTTCTGTAGTCTCCAAATGTATGCTGGAGAAGTGTCTGTTTGCATGCTGCGAAACCTGTTTTGATAAATACCAGTTGCAGGTAAACGACACAGTATATGAGCACTGAAGATTTTTCCTGCCCTTTTCATTCCATGAGGGAACAAATGAAACTAGTTCTTCTTCTTCTTTTTTTTTTTTTTTTTTTTTTTTTCCCTCCATATACATCACATGGCTCCATTCTCTTCCTATAAAGGACTATTTCAAGCTCCATGCACTCATTATGCCCTACTTAGGGCTTTTACGACATATGTGACAGCAGCCAGTACCAGTTGTTGGTCTGTGTCCCTAAACATGGGCCATGCACAGAATTCCTGTGCCAGTCCATCAAGAGACAACAGCCAGTTGCTAGCACACAGATACTGTAGGAGAGCAGGAATTACAAGCTGCTTCAATCTGTCTGCCAAACAACAGAGCAACACCATGTTCCTTTCTTTTTTTTCAGCTGGTATTTCTCAGCTACAGAAACCCCTGAGCTAGATCTGGTCAGGTTGGAATGTCCACTCTGCACCACAGTGCTCAGTGTTTGTTCTGGTTTTGTCTGCAGAAACAGTATAGATCTGTTAAAACATCACTGCTGAGAAAACTGCATCTGTCTAACGATTAGCCAGGGGTCGTATGAGCTTAAATCCATAGAGATACTGGTGGGGCTGTACAGAGCACTGCAGAGTACTGGAGCTAGTTCAGGTTCAATGTACATGGACAGCTCTCAGCTATGCAGTATAGTGTTGGTGTCCTTGAAAGACCTGGATGGTTGTCTGGTGAAGACAGTCCGATGTGGAAGGAGAACTTCCAGTCTGTGTCCTGCAGCGCTCTGCAATGAGGGCTGAAATAATGACGTATGCCTTGGTCCAGCCCTCTGTGCTGCGTTCAGAAATTCAAGACCCTGGAGAAAGCTCCAAGTGCACAGATTTCTCACTAACGAGTAGCTGTTATTAATTCCAAGAATCTATTTCAGCTGTTTGCAGACTTGGTCTGCACAGAACAATCATAA
>PPHD01015988.1:0-15800 GCA_002909625.1 Bambusicola thoracicus
GGCTGTTGGCTTCCTTAAGCTGTAAAATAAATACAAGCTCTAAGTTGAAACTCTCAATTAAAGGAGCTTGGTTACTGGCAATTGTATTGCAGACTACCTCACAGTGTTTATTGTTTCCCTAGGGGTAAACTGTTAATTTTCTACATATATGCTTTTCAAATTGGAAGATAAAAAAATTAATGTATGGAATTCTGGTGTAGCATGTTAGTTCCCTTCCCCTCTTCCCTCCGTATTCTCTGCCATTGTAACTTATGTATTGCCAGTGTCATTATGGATGAAGAGAAATATACGGTCCGGCATTATTTATGCTTGAAGAAAAACTGTTCTTTAATGAAGACAAGTTACTGGCTGGTAATTAGAAGTGGTAAACAGCTTTTGAGCTCATATAATAATGCTGCTTACTTTACTTCTGTCCCACATTTATATCAACAGTGTAGTTCGGGAACTGTTGTTAAGGATTATTAAAATTAGGGAGCACAGAACATTTAGTCCTAGAAGTACAAACTGTTTTGGAATAGGTGTAAGTTGCCTTAGGAAAAGTTCTCACTGGAGGGTTTCTACCAGTGTTCTGATTATTTCTTGGAAGGTGGATATTATGTATATTACGCTCTGGAACACAGGTGTGACGTGAAGTGAAACTCATTTTTAAATTGGAAATTATTTTTATGTGTAATGTATAGGTATTCTGGGTAGTACAGTGTATTTCAGGAGAATCTGGCTGGTATGAAGTAATGCAGTGTGAAGCCTACACTGTTCTGAGGATGTGACTCACATTGCAGGTGGCTGGAAGGCTAATACAATGATATGACAGTGTTGTATTACAAAGCATAGTGTACTGCAAAAAAAGCTCTGATGTGCTGGAATTGTTATTTGATGTTACTATTTTTTGAAGAGGAAAAGATTATTCTTTTCTCAAACTTGAGCTAAATATTTTTATATAAGGTTACTCTGATTGTCATTAGCGAGAAATACAGGAATAAACTCATCTGATTAAAAACAGACACTTAAATCTGCAGCAGGTTTTTCAGCTGAACCATAAATGATCACTTTTCTAAGGTCGGTTAATTTTAACTGTGTGGCAGGAAGTAGTGGCAGCCCCTCTTGTAGTAGTTCAGTAGAAAATTTCCAAGCACATACCACGTTTTTGATAAACATCCCACACAATCTTAATAAGATGTATCTTACCACTATCTGCATGATTGAGGTACAACTGTTTACTTCAGTTTCCAAGAAAACATGCACGGGTCCTGCAAGGTGATGTCTAACAGCAGCTTCATGAAGCTGGTCAGAGCACTTTAAATACCTAACAAAGGGTCTTGTTTAAATTTCACTCTGAAGGGGAGAAGAGTAGCACTCTATGAAATGTTTGTGTCCAACTATTGAAGGAAGTGGATGAAATCTGTGTGCTTAAATTCCCAGCTGCAGATTTTGAAAATCTTCCCTGCTTTAAAATAAACAAGTTAATCCACAGGAAACTGAAAAATGAGTAAACAAATACTATTTAAGGCGATGAAGTCTACAGTATTTTTCTGTATGACTCTAGTTTGCATTTTGAAAACTTCATTCCCCTTTATCACCCGTGGCTTTTGCACAGTTTACTGCAAACCAAAGGCATTTCTGCATAACTGAAAAAATGAAAAAATATGCAAAAAGAAACAATGTGTAAGC
Organism: Bambusicola thoracicus; assembly: GCA_002909625.1. Taxonomy (NCBI): domain Eukaryota; kingdom Metazoa; phylum Chordata; class Aves; order Galliformes; family Phasianidae; genus Bambusicola; species Bambusicola thoracicus. The sequence goes on from PPHD01015988.1 coordinate 1,669, forward strand.
TGGAATATACATTATAAAATTGGTATTTTGGAATAAGGAATCCAGTTATGATGGCTGTGTTTTCAGTGGCGCAAAGATTGTACAACTAACACATTATTGCTTATTATCAGTGCTATCGTGAAAAGCATGTTTAGGCTTCAGGTTTCCTCTATCCACAACCACTTTTAATGATGTGGACAGTGAAAGGAAGAATTAAAAAGGCAATTAGGGTGCCCCGCTTCTATTGGAGATTTTGTTTCTTCCTTTGAACATTTTGAGCATGTTTTCTCTCCTGAGTTACACTGAACCATCAGAAGAGGCTGGTAATCTCATTGCGTTATTCTGATGTTGATTTGAGAGCTTTGTAGTCTTAAAGGAATTGGGAAATACAGTGGTTAACTTAAAATGAGATACATGAGTTCTGCAGCACCAATGGCTGCAATTACAGTAAAAGAAATGTTATTCAAACATGCGGTATGTTGTTCCTGATCACGAAGGGCACATGAGACCCATTGACACAACCCATGTTTTGCCACAAAGCACAGAAAAAATGCCAGGGGAATGGGCTCAGCTAGAGTAATCCATGTTATCAACAAGTAGCATTATATCATTGCTAGAGATGCTGAAAGTAATCATACAAGAGACAACAGTACAGCAAGATGAAAAGTATTTTGGTTATTTCTATGTGAACTCATGCCCACAACTTCAGAAAAGGCACGTTACATCACAGGAAGTCAGTTTCTCCATTTGATTAAATTAGCTTTGAAATAGAAGTTACTGAGAAGCTTTTTTGTTTGGCATTTCAAAATGTCCAGAATCAGATACTAGCTATTAAAAAACAAACAAACAAAAAGAAGCAACAGAAATACTTTAAGAAATGTACAAACGCTATTATTGTAGCACCACATTTTTAGTTTAGAATGCGATTTTGTATCTTTTAAAATTGCTTCTGGAAAATCCCACTGATCTTTTTTGTCTTTTTCCTGTTACTGTTTATATGCATTCCTTTTCCTAAGTCTTTTCTGTTTTCCATCTCTTGGTATAATTTGCACATAAATAGTAGTATCCATAAAAATGCAAAATTTTCATATGGTTCATATATCACATTAGGGGATATGACACAGCTATAATACATAATATCCAGTAGTACCTCCTCCAGTTGTCAAGTGAGTATAACTGTAATAAAGGCTGACTTCATGATTACAACTCTTGCAGACAGCTGCCAATATCCAAGTTGCTTGTTTGTTTCTTCATTTTCTAGCAGTAAGCAATGAAGAGACCGAGCTAGTTATCTAATTGGTTAGTTTGAATAAGAAAAGGATTTGCATGCAGATTGGGCAGATGATTTTTGCACTGGTGTAGTGGAGCAATAAACCTCATAGCGTATTTATAACTTTGCTTAGAGTGTAAGTAAATGAGTAATTAGGATGTTTCAGTTTCCTTTGTCCTTATTTTAATAAAGTTTGCTTGTGCTTCGGTGGAACATTTTAAGATTTCCAAGACTGAACTGTAATTATGAAGTCGTGCATGATCTTAAGTCTACCACTAATGTTGAAGTAATAGAAACATAGCGTTCAGTCAAGAGCACAAGGTGTGACATATGATCAATGTATTAGTCACACAGGAATATAGGAAGAGACTTTTTTGGGGATTAAAAAGACATATTTGAGGGGATCTGTGTTTTTGAGATTAGATCTCTAGTTTCTTCAATATAAGCTAAAGAGCGTGTGAGAAACAGTAAGAAACTATAAGAAAGAATTAAAGATTCTGTTTTGCTATAAAGTTTGCTTGATTTCATTAACAAAGATTTTTTAAATTGTAGTTTTCACATGGATGCAAAACATTTCCTGTAATAACTACTGTAAATTTCATTCATGTGTTTAGAAAGGAAGGTCTAATAAAGGAATAGGTGTCTTTCATCCCTTTCATCTCTTCTTAGCAAACAGTGCTCAGTCTTACATTTAATAATGTTGTAGCCGTGATATATCTTGAACAAGACAAGAATTTTAGGGACGTGATCTCTATAATGGGTAGGTCAAATCAAATATACTACCTTTCCTTGCAAGTCTTTGTTCATTACCTTTGCAAGGCTTGAGTTAGTTCTAAATTTGATATAATTTTTCTGGTGGGCAAAACATTGGCCACCAAATCCCAGCTATCTATAGTGGACTGTCTTGAATATACTACTTTTTATTAATTTATAGCCTTTTTGCTGGTCAGTTCATAGCTCTTGTGCTCTGTCACTTTTTTTTGTTTTGTTTTTTTTTTTGTTTTGTTTTGTTTTATTGCATCCAATTTTGTTCCACTCACCATTATGCCAAGAGATTGGCTGTAGCCCTGGGGATCACATCAAAGTTCTGTATTGTGCTGCTGTCATAGCACCAACTCTAGAAAGCTAGCTGGGAACAAAAACAAGGGCTGCACATTATCTGATAATTGACCCCAAGTACATAAAATCTAAAGCTATGACTGTACTTCATTCAGTGTGGAGTCAAATGAGTTCTTGTTCATCTTCTTAAGGAAACTAGATTTGACTGCTATCTACAGTAGCTTTAATCCTAATTTCATTGATTTATATCCTTCACTGTATTTTAAAATATTGCCGGTGGTATTGATGTACCCTCGGGCCTAAAGTACTTAAAACAGAACATACCAGCAAGTTGCTACAAATAACTTTCTCCTAAGCAAATATGCTGTGTGCTCATGTCATAGGTAGTTTTTCCATTATTTGTACGGAGTGGGTTCCGTTCCTTTGACATCTGTTGCCTTTCTTGTTCTTGTAAAAATAAGCTTTTTTTCTTTTTAATCTATGCTGTTTAAGGAAGTTGAAGTAGTTGTTTCTAGTTTAAATTTATATATTATCTTAATGTCACTTAGTTGTGTTTTATAGGTAATAAGTTCTAAAAAAAAAATTGTTACGGCTCTATTCTTACTGCTTAATGCTTCTTGCCTTTTAATGACAGTGGATCTTTACACACTGGATAGACCATTTCTTGCTAGCATTCATCTATTTTTTTCTCCATCATTCACTGTGTTCAGGTTATGACTCTCATAGAGATGAAATTAAAATACAATTGAGTGCTTAGTTTGATGAAAGGATTAGCTGCTGCCATCATGTTCAGCAGGAGAATACGAAGTAAGAAGGCAAACAAATCTGTATGCAATAAGAGACCTGTGATTAAGCTTACTAACCACTGGATGTCAGTATTGTTCCACAAAAATTCATCTAAGAGAATATTTATCTAGAGTTGAGTGGCTGTTGGAAAAGACCTTTCCTTTGCAGCAAATCGAGAATTTTTAATTGTGTTTGTAGAAATATTGTAAATTTATGTTCATTTTTGCAATTGAATTTTATATCAAGGTTTGCTAGTTCATAAAAAAAATTAAAAAAGCAAACAGTAATCCATGATGACTGTGAAAATGTAGATAGTGAGTAATGAAAACCTACCAGCCAGCAGAGATGCTTGCATTCATTATATTCAAGCCACTTGGTCTCATTATTATTCTTATACTCTGCAATTGCTGGAGGTAATCTCAGCACAGTGAATGAACATTACCAGTCTGCTTGAATTTGCTTAGTACTTTAGTTATTTTCTTTTAAAAAATGTGCATTCTGTATTATCCAGTATTCTAAACTATCAGTCGAGTATTTTAAGAGCTAGTGAGTAGCATCTCAGTCTTTTAACTGGAGAGCTAACTAGTCCACTGGCTAAGAGGATGTCTTTGGAGAAGGGGGCTGGATTTATCTTCCCAGAACTCAGTTGGTGTGTGATCTCAAGCAAATTACCCCAGATCTGTTATCTCCTTTGCCATCTTCCCAACGTGCCCCATCTAAAGTTCTAATGTGAGAGATTGTTGCAAGATCTTTGTAGAATGGCTAGCAGAGGGTGTGCTGACAACTTTCCAGATTGTTGGGGTGCTGCTGTGAGATGAAACAGCCTTGTTTGGTGATCCCACCTTACATTTCTATTTTTGCTGTTTAAATAACTGTTGACTTCTAAACCAATGAAAATGAAAACTGTCATGAAGGGGTTCTGCATTTTTTTGTATCTTGAAATGCCTTGGTCTTCAAATGGTAGCTTTAAAACACTAGGTAGCACTAGATAAGTCTCAGGGAATGGAATAGAAGTTGATTTAAAACAAACAAACAACAAAAAAGCAGTTTTGCTCTTCTCAATTTGGAATATATGGACAACATCAAAGCCATTAAAGGACAGGAAAGTTATAAGAGGCATTTTGTCACATCTCCTGCATCTTCTCCCTCAATTTGGTGCCTGATATATTTGAAGGAGGAGTAGGGCTTTAAAAGCCATCATAGCTATTGCACACCCTATGAAGATCTCTCAGCATCAACCCAGGAAGGAAGGCTTTAAGAGTTCTGTGAGGGACTGGCATCAGAATTTCCAAAAGCCAAGACAAAGTGGGACAAGAGCTCTGTATGTCCAGGCTAAAGAGAAACAGATAAGAAATTTCTTCTCTGAAATCTCTGAGACTTGGTAATTTTGCTAGTATTTAGGAAAGGGGCAACCTCTCACAGGAACTGAAAGTTGCTCAGTTAAGTTGATGTTTCTTACAAGATGATTAAAATTTGTGACTAGTCATCCAAAACAAGTGAATTCTATAGTGTTTATTTCCATAGTAATGGGATTAAGGTTAGTTTATTTCATGTTGTCTTTGTGCATTTTAAAGTATGGGTTTTGTCCGTTATAACATGCTACAAAGCTGGTTAAAAATGGTTTCATAGACACTAGAGTGCGATTTAACGACTCAATTCTCAGGCCTCAGGCTGTGCAAGAAGGTTCAATTAGTTATACTGGGCATTTTATTTTGTGTAATAAGACAGCAGCAATAGCAGCAATTACACGTTCATCTGTGTTGGGTACATAGTTGGCAATACATGAAGTCTATCTGTTGTTTCTCAGGCAACAAATAACACAGTTGATCTGAGCATGTCTACTTGAATATAAATGTGCTGAATTTTTGTTATTTTTATCATCTATGGTTAATGAAATACTGGCCTTAGCTGCTTTTTCAGTCCCATAGTTAAATATTTTTCAAAGAGAGTTAGTGATAACTTTACAGGAATTGCTTTCTGTAGGGGTATATGGGATTGATTTTTTTTCTGAGTATTGAGGTATAATAAGGCATGACTGAGACTTTTGAAGTCAAACTCAGGTATTCACAATGCATTCAAAGTCACAGTATATTAAGAAATTTTAGAACATATGTTGAGCATTTTTAAATAACATAAATGCTAAATTAATCATATGAAATTATTTTTTTTTAATGTAGTCAGTACTTCCTGAAATCAAGGAGAGCAAAAGCTTCCTCTGTGTGTTTGTGTGTGTGTGTGTGTATACATATATTTACGTGTATGAACATGTGTAAGTTTGGGGCCAAATCCTTTTTGTTTTGGTAGTACATAGTATTAGTCACCACTGCAGACACTAAAGACTATACAAGTACAGGCATAGTTCTTACCAATAAGTTTACAGCAAATTTATAATCCTTTAGCGCAGAGATTACCAAGACTTGCTGGTGGAAAATTGAATCCCATAATAGCTAAGATAATTCTATTTATATTGACTTTCAGTAGCAACTTTTAAGCTACTATTCAGCTTAAAAATTACAGTCTCCTCAGTGCTGCTAAAACATCTCCAGCACTTCCATTATTAAATGTTCAGGATCCTCTTTATGTTTAATAAAATGAGGTCTCAGTGTTGCAGGGTTCAGTATAGTCTCAAGCTTCTACTCTTAGTTATTTCCTCACTACAGTCCTTGAAAATGAGACTGGTTTCATTATACAATATAATCCACAACAACAACACTACCACCACAAAACCCAAATACCCTTCAAGTGTTTTAGTTCTTTTAAAGAAATGATTTATAACTTTGTTTTCTCTGTATCTAGCACATTTCAAGGTGATTGGCTGTGATTATTATTTTTCTGGTAAAAATTCAATAAAACATCCTGCTAGGGCTTTGCTTCCTTTAATCTGCTGCAGTGAAACTGCTTTGTAGAAACATTCCCTTCCAAGTGATTGAAGATGTGCAGTTTACTAAGCCAAATCAAGTTACAAAATAATTATGTTAATAACTCTACTTCCATATGGGTGCTGCTGTATTATTTCAAGAATGAAAGAAAACACCTGTGTTCAGAAGACCATCAAAATGCATAGAAAATATGATTGTTTTTCCAAATACCAAGGATGTTACATTCTAAGCAATTGGAAGGAAAAAAAAAAAAGCTTTTGTAGAGGGAGGAAAGGGAGGAGCCAGGTTACAAATCTGTATTTTGTCCAAAACTGATGAATGACTTCACATTAAAACTGAGTATCTGAATTCTTGTAACGTCATCAGGGTTTTGGTAAGAGAGAAAAATAATTTGTCACTGACTTCTTTAAGGATTTTTGGATGCAGTATTCTCAGATCAGTGAGTGACAAATTTCCTCTGAAAGCTCTTTTGCAGTTGCTGTTTTTCTAAAATGTACATTGTTTGGCTTTGATGGCAATGAAGCTTTATTTAGTTATTAGAGAGACAGTGTACAGAACACATCACAGACCCTAACAAGCCCAGCAAATAGAAAGAAATAGAAGAAAATGGCAGATTTAATTGTTTCCTCAGCTCCATTAATGTCTTTGACAGTCTTGAAAAGAGAATTTCTAATGAGCACTTGCACAAATGTGTGCAGGAAGTGGTGTCGCTTTTGCTACTGCACATTTCAGTTCCTCTAATTGCATCAGTAAGGAATTTCTGCTCGTCTCTTAATGAATGCCTTTTGACTACTTTCTGAAAGGCAACTGGGTGTAAGGGATAAACACTGGCACCTTTTGTATGAAGTCATATAAACAGGTTTCAATTAGTAGTTATCAGCCATAGGAAAACTATTACAATGCGGTAGAATAAACCCATTCTACAGTTTATATTTCAAAATTTATATTAAGCCTACTCTGCTTTTGGTTTGATGACTCGAGCCGAAGACTGTTGTTTTTTTTTTTATTATGTGATGTGTTGGGCAGAAATGAAGCAGTTTTTCAGAGCTGTTCCTGCACCATCTCTTGACTCAGAAAAATCAGAGTTCCTATGATGCTACAGTACCTTAGCTCAAAAAGCGAGTTTCAGAGCATGGGCTGAGAAGGGAGCTGGGTTTGATTTATTTATTTTCCTTCATTGTTGTGGTTTTTCTCCCTAAACAGAAGCACACTCACTGCAGGTGCAGTGGATTAGTTATGAAAGAAGTTTTCTATTTAAAAACAAGCAAGACTTTAATGAAATCAGTAGAGGATTTATACAATAGGTATTGTATTAAACCAGAGCTCAGACTTCACATTGCTTGCGGTATTTAAATTTCAATGAGTTGATTATGTATGAGAGTAAAATGACCAGTATTATGAATGTACAAAATAAGTGACATGGAAGAGCTGTGCCAGAAAAGTGAGAAAAACGTTCCCTTTATAGTCCCTAGAGTTCAATAAAGCACCACTATTTCCCAGCTTTTAAAAGCTCTTTTATCACAATGGTTCATACCTCGCATTCCCTGGAGCCTGATTTGTTATACGTGCAGGGTCCTGCTCCATTCAGCAGCATCTCACTGGTCTCAGTGTTGGTAGGTTTGTAATCTACGTAAAATTCCTGTGTGCTTGGAGTCATTTGCTTCAGTGACTGTCTTTTCTTTTTCCTGTGCCTTCGCATGAGAGAGCGCTGCTGCAGCTGCTTCATACTGGCTGGGTAACGCTTCCATGACACATAGATTACCAGCAGGATCACAAGCACAGACAAGAAAAGGGCCACGCTCCCTGCTATGATTTTATGGAAGGAGATGTGTTCTGTGTCGTGCTCGGGTTCAGAGCTCGATTCAGTGGCTCCGATAGTTGGGGGCAGAGGGGGCTTGCTGTCGTGTTTAGGCCTGGTGAGTTTTGGTTTAAACGTTGGCTTTGGGGGAGCTCGTGCTAATTCAAACCTTTCTGTGGTACTTTTGCCACAGATGCTGTAGTTTTTCACTGCATCGACAACATTCACCCCCTGCAGCTCTTTTGGGCTGGCACAAATGATTGTGTTTTCCCTCAGCCCTCTAAAACTTTTAAGCCAGTTTACCAGAGAGCAAATGTTTCTGCTGCATTCCCATATATTCCCAGCAAGGCTGATGTCATTGAGGGATATCCAAGAGTCCAAAATTTCTTGACCAATAAATGTGAGCTTGTTTGAATCCAGGTTGAGGCGCTGTAAATTGGGCACACACTGGAAAACACTAGGTCCACTGAAAGCTTCTATTTCATTGCCAGATAAATCAAGCCTTTGTAAGGAGCTCCAGGTCCAGGACATAGTTTGTCCTATCACACTGATTTTATTCCACTGTAAATAAAGGTTTTGAAGGCTGACTAGCCTTGGAAAAAGTGCCAGGTTGAGCTTAGAAAATTGATTGTGCTCCAGATGAAGCTCTTTCAGTCTGATCATGCCTGCAAAGACATTTCTTGCTAAACTTCGGATGCGATTATAACCCAGGTCCAACAGTTCAAGGTTTCTACAGTCTTGAAATATTCGAACAGGGATGGTTCTTAGGGAATTGGACCGCAAATGTAAACTCAGCAGCTTCCTTAAGCCCCTGAACTGTTCAGATCCCAGAGACTGCAGCTGATTGTATGACAGATCCAAATTCCGGAGATTTGTCACAGGTCTGAAGGTATTATTAAGAAAATAGGAGATTCTGTTGGAACTCAAGATCAACTCTTTTAGTCTGCGTATTCCATTGAAAGCATTTTCGTCAATATTGCTGATGTGGTTATGGTCTAAATAGAGCCAGGTGAGTTGATTAAGACCTTTAAATTGATTGTATTTTAGTTTTTGGAGGCTGTTATATCGAAGGGACAAACCTAAACAACCAGCAGATATACTTGAGGGAATCTCCTGCAATTTCTGAGATTCACAATATACCATTTTGCCTTCACACCTACAGCCCTTAGGGCATCCTCGTTCAGCAGAAGAAAGCATTGTCAGTAATACAGTAGGGGCTATTACCAGAGCTACAGCTGATCCGCTCAGTAGCCTAATTACATTGAAACCTGGAAATAAAAACAACTTAGAAAAGTTATCCCCCCACACATCAGTCATTTCTTTCAATCGTGCTAAAATCTTTATTTCAACAATCATTTAAAAATCCCTAGCTTGTCTCAACTACTTTTCACATTGTTTTCTTTACTCAGATTTTTTTTAAGAATGCCTTTATAAATACTGGAAAAACAGTTGGGTAAAAGGTCTAACCCCTAAGCAATTTAACCGTAATCACAAATCACATAAAGGTAAGTCTATGGAGTAATTAAAGCAGAGGCTATGCAGTGGCTATGAATTGTATATTAGAAAAATAACATGAAAAACATACCCATCCTTTGTGTTGTTCAAAGGTCGTCCTTAGGTCTTTTGTTTTTTGCTTAGTGTGCCACAAGCATGGCAGCCCCTGTCAGCTGCACTGTAGTGAGTCAGGGCTCGCTGACACCCAGGAAGAAAAATTGGACCCCTTGGGAGATGGACCGATTTTGGAACATTATTCTTTGCCAGCCATGCAGAACACTCCAAGAATAAATCAATCCCAACACAGCATTCGCAGCAAAATGTCAAATTCTTCCTAGGTAATAGGATCTTCATGGATGTTACGTTTTTGCATCTTTATAGTTAGGAACCTGGCTCTTAAAATTTCTCTTTATAAGCAAGCATTTTAGATTCTTCCGAGCACCGTTTAGCTATCTGAATTCACACATCTGTATTCCATAGCACAGCAGTTCCCTTACTTAGTACCCGATCCGGCTAGGAAGCTGCTTTGTAGCATAGAAGGTAGAATAAGCCCGTGCAACGAACAAGCTCTGCTCACTTCTGCGTACTGTCATTCTGAAAGCTCCGTCCGACTGTTGCTTTGGTTTCGGTGAATGCAGTCTTATGTAAAGCTGCCCCCAGTGGTGAAGAATATTATGGGCATGTGCAGAAATGTCTTCCTTTTATCTTGCAAATGAGTAAGCTCTGCTGGGAAAAGAGTGATTGTTCTGAGTGACTAATAGGAGCAGACTGGTCAGCTTCAATGTGAATTAGTGAGGTATGCTGAAATATCCAAATCCTCTTAGCCTCTTTTACTGTTTCTGAAAGCTGTTTTGCATCCTTGAACTTAATAGCTCTGTATGCACGGCTGAGACTTTTGTCTGGAAGGATAACATGACATTTGTAGGACACAGATACAAATTTCCAGTCCTAAGGGTTGAGTTTTTTTTTTTCCCGTCATTGCGTTAGACATGCTCACAAGACTTTTTTGCAGTAACTCACGATTTTTTTTTTCTTTAGTGAAGTATCAGCCCCTCACTGTGTCTCTTACCAAGAGACTGTACACTGTACATGAAAAATGTTTCGGAGCTGACATTTTGCCTTTTTACTTTTTCCTCATCTGTTAAAAGGCATAATGCCAGGAGGTTAGAAGAGAGTATTGTGCTCATTTATTTCCCAACTTGTTGTCACTTTGTTCCGCAGCACAAACACTTCAAACGCACGCTTCTGTGATCCCTGCAACACGGGGACTAAGCAGCTTGATGTGTTACCTCAGTCAGGTGAATTGTTTTTACTGTAGGTTATGTCATGGGTAGAATTTTATGTGAAGGTAAAGTATGCAGAATTTGCTTAGATGCGTGACTCTGGACTGTCACAAAGAGCCTTTTTCTCTTTCCCTTTACTTTGTTTGCTGTGTGCTGTAGAGAAAGGACACATCCTCTTAACTGGGCAGAGTGATGGTAAGATGGAATTATAGCAAATGCATCACGTTAGCGTTCTTCCTTTACCAAGAAATCTGCCATCAGAGATGATGGAGAAGTATAAAGTCAAATCTCCGTGCAATGCTAGATCATGCAAAAGCCTGAAACTTGTGCTACTTGTTAAAAGAGCAGTGCAGTTGATAGTCCCTCAAATGCAACCAGACTGCTCTAAGAACTGCTGTTCCCCTCTGAGGAACCTTACTCCTTGAAACATGTGCTTTGGATTTTGAGCAGTGAAGAATTTAAAAGAAGGTGAAACCTCAAATTTTCCATGTTTTAAAATGTCAGCATTGCCTAGTACTTAGTCTGTGAATGACTTCGCACTTAAAGCAATTGCACTAGAGAATTAATCCTCCTACCTGTAGCGCCTAAATTAGGAGCACAGTTGCCCTTGGCTAATAACAACTGCTGAATGTTTTTCATTTCATCAGCCAAAACTACTTATCTGCACCAAGCCCCCTCCATGAGAAAGTTCTCCACTGTGGCTCAGTTTTATGGAGATGTAAAGGGTTAATTCTAAATTTATCATGATCTCTCATTGTCAACGCAGTACATCTTTAGCTGTTGAACCTGGTCCATATGGTTGGGAGGCCAGTGAAAAAATGCAGGATGTGCTGGGTGCTGTGGTAGTCTGAGGAGCTGTTTGGCTGGCAGGAGTATCGTGTACCTGCACTGATGTGCTCATCATAGGTTTTCCATCACTGCCTTGAGGCCTGTGTATACTTGATGGAGCAGGACTGGCATCTTTGGAAGACAATTCAGACCTTCAGTAAGCCAATTGTCTCCCAGAACTGCCACTCTCTTCCTCTGCTGACAGAAGAGGATGCTTGTGACAAGTGAGCTCTTTATTAAAACAGCTCAGGTTCTTAAACTCAGATGGGGTGAAATTAAGTCTGAATCTTCATCTGGTTCAGACATAGTACATAAAGCCTCAGATACCTTCCAAATTCTTTCTCAGTAAGAGTTGGTACCACTTACTCTACTAGCTCAGTCTGATCCTTCTTCTCAGACTTTGATAGTTTTCTGGCTTCTCCTCCTTTGTCTTCTTTCTGTATCTTCATTATGGAATTAACAAGTTATTTCTATGCCACCATGAGTCAGCAGAGCTTCAGTAGCTTTTCCAGGGTTTTAATAATTGCCAATACAGTGGACAAATGTGAGGGAAGAGCCACTCTTTTACCGTTATTTTCTTTTTTCTGAAAGGGGTGAGACATCAAGAGATGAACAGAGAGAGCATCAAATCTGTATTAATGGATTGCCAAATTCAATTTTCTTTACTGAGATCCTTTTTGAATTACACAAGCAGGAAAAGTGCCAGTGTCTGATAAACAGTTTTTTAAAATTACATTTCTGTATCTTCATACAGTTGAATGGTTTCTTTTCAAATTGCTGAAATAAAGCTGCTCCCAGTATGAACCATTTCAAGCAGAATTTCAGCACAGTCTGTGATAGCCATATTATAAACTATGAAAAATAGGGAATTAAGTTAAAGCTGCATTTTAGATTAGAAGATACCTTTTGTAAGGGATTTAACCTTTGCCTTGTATCAAATACAGTCTATATATCTTTGCAACCCCACTGCATTACCTTCGAGCTCATGCCACTAGGAAAAAAGAACTCAAGGCCAAACTGGTTAATGTTTCTTACGGATAAGCTAGCTTTCATATCACAACTCCCAGGTGCCTAAAAATTTTGAGTTTGTTACAGGATTGGTGTGAATTTAGAGTAGACTATGTGTGAGTTTGTGTCCGTTAGCTGCTGTAGTCACAGAAGTTTTAAGTTCGCTGCTCTTTGCCTGCAATAGGCAGACCTGCCTGCTGCACTGAAGTAGCAGTTCCAAGTCAGGAGCAAGAGGTATAAGCCGCAAATAATAGAAGTCAGTGACTTCCCACTGACTGTGTGTGAGCACTCATTAGTGCTGAGAATCAGTGTTATTCCTTCTCTTCTATCTACAAAGACAGAATTTTTACAATTCTGAAAAGAAATTACTCTTGAAGACAAATATTTGTATGCTCTCTTACACAGTCTCTGTTTCAGCCTTAGGTATAAATTGAGATGCCACATACCTTATTAGTTTTGAGTTGTATGCTTTCCTGATCACTCTGATTTGTTTTCCTGGGCTTTCACTGAGGGTAAAAATGACATACATTATATATATATATATATGTATATATATAGACAGATATGTTGTTAAACATGTCTTAATGTTCATGAAGGTGAAAAGGCACTGTTGGGTGGAGCCTATGATTTTCTCCATCAGTGTGACTGACAAATTGAACTCAAAGGTGTTTCAAAATGGTACGGTATGCCAAGGTAGAGATGGCTCAGATTTTTTTCTTGATACTAAACTTTCACTAGACTGTGTATCTGGATATTGTTCTGTACGAATTTGCTCACTGCCAGCCTTCAGAGTAATTTGCTTTAATTTAATGTCGTGTTTGGTTTTGGTTTTGCTTATTTAGTTAAATTTGAGTATATTTTCTTTTTACATTCATTCTGGCTGTGGTCTTTGTGCCCTGCCACAACACGCCTCTGAAAACCTAATTACTTCCTAACCTGAATTGTAGCCAGAATAGCAAAGCTTCAAACAAAAGATCACATTCACTGTGAATGCTAGTACCTTCACAGAACAGGTGTGGAATCAGACACGTTAGAAAAGAACAGGTGAAAGAGCAATTCTTGCTTCCTTAGGACTCTGACAAATGCACCTGCAACAACTACATACGTGTATTTGCTGCAGATATTTGGAAAGCAGGGATGACAGAATTGTCAGGCTCCTGGAGGATGAGGACTGAGAGGTGCAGGGAAGAAACGTAAGCTTCCCCAAGCATAAGGAAACAGCAGTTAGCAGTAGTTAGTGAGATTCTATGTGAATTAGCGGTCAGAAGCCTTTCCCTGTTTGGTCACTTGTTTCCCATTGCCTTCCTTAAGATCTTTTATGCAGATTCTTTAAAATACAGTTCTTGTGTAATTATTGTTGTAACTGAGTGTTTTTTTTGTTTGTTTGTTTGTTTTTAAGCAATGTTTCTGTGTTTGTTACTTCCATAAGAAATTCATTTGGAAAACCAGTATGATCCTTTTTAGCCACAGTGTGATATTTTCTTAACGTACGGAGTGTAGGCTTCTGGATACAACATTTTTCTGTTTGTAGATAGAGCTTCTGGGTCAAGGAGTGCCTCTTTGTGTGTAATCACATGTTCCTTTGGGGAACTGCAGATAAAAAGTGCTTCACTGTGTTCTTTTTGGGTTTATGAAGGGTTTGGGTTTATGTTTTTCCCTCAACTTTATTTCACTATAGAGAAACCAGGAATCAGCTGGGTTAGCAATTGTAGCTTGTTTTAAAGGGTACTTTGGTGTGCTATCACAGT
>PPHD01015989.1:0-15799 GCA_002909625.1 Bambusicola thoracicus
TGGTCTAGTATTAGATATGGAGGTTGGTAGCCCTACCTGTGACAGGGGGGTTGGAGATTCATGATCCTTGAGGTCCCTTCCAACCCAGGCCATTCTGTGATTCTGTGAAGCAAAGATCAGGTTGGGAGTGGGTGAGTACAGCATCATGGTGCCACAAGCAGAAGATTCAAGAGGGTATTCAGGTTGGGAATCAGCAGTTTTCCAGAAGGGATTTCTTTTTCTCGTTCTGTGGGCAAAATATGCTACAATTTGATTTCAGATTTCAGCAGTCAGCACTTGCGTTTCATCTTTCTTTCTGGAGTCATAAGTGACAACTGATTCCCTTTTTCTTCAGCCCAATAATTGTTAGTGGCAGGAATCAGCCAGCAGGCCGCAGTGCTGGAGACAGTTATAACATTTATGGACTACTGAAAAATCTGTAATCATATTCCTGAGATATAATATTAATGTTCACTAGATGACTTTTTAAGGTCTTTGAACTTAACAAGAAAGCAATATAGTTTTAATTATTCCCAGAAAGGATTTGACAGAAGTAGAGTTGACACTCTAAGTATGTGTGTATATTAGCAGCTTTAGGAGTGAGGAAATGAAGACAGAAGGCAGGAGCAAAAAAAAATTCAGCATTTGTGGTTCATATTTTATGTTAGAAAAGAAACAAAAAGGTCTCTTATTGGAAAGAAATATGAAAGGGCATTGTCAAAAAAGGAACCTACCAAGAATGACTTAAGCTTGTTTGCATGTAGCTGAAAGAGGGGGAGGATCTGTTTTCAGTCTCACTTTTTTTGCCAGCATCTACCCCACCCATGCATGCTTGCCAGTCCCTGTGATGCAGCAGTTTCTTTTCATATGTCTTTCTTGTTGCCATATGGGGTACGGGATGGCTATTAATGTGTCTGCTGCATACACTGGGGGGACATATAGGCATATCCAGCACCCAGCAGATGGTGGGGAGAAGATTGCCTCTCCCTGAAGGGAGATGGGAGTTTTGCTTGGCAGCCTCTTTACTTTGAGAACAGATCGCTTTAGGAGAAGAGCTTAAAATGTTTGTGTTTGTTTGTTGTGGCTCACAGGAGCAGGCAATCGCCCTCGTGTGCCTGAGATGTTCTTTCACCTTCCTGAATATTCATGTGTATTCTATGTATTGTCCCACACACCCAGGCAAGTCTCGTGTCAGACTGCTGCGATCTGTGAACTTCAGCTGTTTCATTCTAACGTTGGTATTCTGCTGGAGGGAAGCAATCGTGTATGGAATCTGAGAAAGATGCTGTAAACACCACTGCAGTTTTTCAAAGCTGAGAGTGCTTCTTTCTCCAGCAGCTGTGCATTCTCTCAGTGCTTTCAATTTCTGTTTAGTACCAGTCATCATAGGCTTATATCTCAACCATGAAGTTTTCTTTTGAATGACATTGGACGTCATCTCAAGGCCTTTTGGGCTAGGGTTTTTTCAGTAGTTTGAGAAATAATTGGTGCTTGCTATGAGTGCCTAGGACTAGTAGAAACTTGCTATCATTTTTTTATGATCTCCAGAGAACTTCTGGATAATTCTTGTGAGACAGTTGATAACAGGTGGGTGGAATTTGGGCACATTTTTCTTGTGAGGATATAGAAATATCCTAGTTTGTTTTTCAGTGGGAGCGTTGGAGGCACTGGTATGCATCGGAAGAAATGTTCTCTCCATATAAAACTAAGCCTAGAAGTTGTTTCGTTTATAAAGTAAACTGTTAGTATGGATTGAATTTCTTCTATATGTCCTGTAAACAGCTTGCTGTGCCTTTACAGTAGGATATCTAACAGTTAACACAAGAGTGAATCAAGGCAAATGGAACAGCCCAATTTAGATGGGTTTGTATAGCACCAAATAATAGCAGATATATGTGTAAAAGGGAGTTAGGATGTGATCTTTTCCACTGATTGATGGTTCCTACGTGCCGTATGTCAGAGCTTTAGGGGACTCAGCTTTGCACTGTGCCAGTGCCAGGCTACGTTTGCACGTTTGCCAGCCTAGGCTGTGTTCAGAACCTCATTTCTCAACCTCAGAACATGTTTGGCAAACAAATTCCGATGAACTGCTCAGTGTCTGCTTGGTATTTTGAAATAGGTATTAATGTCTTTATCAGTTTTAAAGCAGAATTGGACTATTACATTTGGACACGGGTCCCATGTTGAAATTTTTATCCTCAAAGTTGGTTTCATGCATTCTTTTTTCTTCTTCTTTTCCTTTCAGTACTTCATATCTCCATCAGAAACACCAGTATGAAACTCCCCCTCATCGTTACAGTTGTTTCACAGGCTTGTTAAGTAAACTGAGTCAAAATTGTCCAGGATAAAACATTATCTGAGATGTTTCATTTGCTCTGCAGTTCTCACTGCTGGGTATCACAAGGAGTCCGAGATATTCCCTGATACTTTCAGGAGACATATAATTGATAGAAAAAATAAAAATAGAAATAGAAATACACATCTTCCAGATGTGCTCATTGCTTTAATACCACGTCAGGTCTGTCAGCCTTGAAAGTAGCTGTAGAGAGGCAAGTGAGGCTATGATGCACTGCAGTTTATGATGCTGGGATATCTGCGTTTCTATCATGCATACTAAAATTCACTTCTAGTGTGAATATATGGAGCAGACTTCCATTGGAAGGCTGCTGTAATTCTGTTACTGCTATGATTTATTGTTGAGCCATAGATTTGGGAGACTTACTAGAATGAGCTACTCAGCACTTACTCAATTTTGTAATCATTACAGCTACTTCAGTATCTTTCAGTAATTAATCCTCTAACTATCGCTGTGATCTTGGCATCAGATATATCACCATGTAGAATACTGTGGCTAAAGGAGAGTCTTGTGCATTTACAGAGATCCCTAACTATATTTCTGAGGATCAGTGAGGAAAGCAAGCTCCCCTTCCTGTTCCAGATGAGGAATCATGACCATATCTTACTTCTTCAGGTATTAATTGGTAGTATTTTGAGCTCGATATTTACTTACTTAAAAGACCCTAGAAGCTCCATGAACTTCTTTGTGTTTTAGTCAGGTCAATAGTGAACTTTTTGCAGACTCAAAGTTGAAAAGAAAGTTTTAATTTGATCAGTTTAAGTTGGTATTGAGCATGAATTTTCAGTGACATCGGTGGAAGCTGAAAGTAAGGTATTGCAGCAAGATGACAAGGACAAGAAATCCTGGACCTTGCAGCTATATATTATGTATATCCATTTGTCACAGTTATCAAACTAGAAATCTCCCTGAAACTTGAACCTTTTTGCTTCCTAAGGATTCATATACTGCTCTACTTGAGCGGATGTGGTCATAGTCATGTGAGAATGGTTGATTTCAGGTGCTTTGCCAGCACGAAACCAAAGTTAATCTTGCCCAATGTGGTCTAAGTTGTTTCTTTTTCCATGGTTCATGGTATCTGTGTTTTCAGAGGAAGTACAGATTCAGTTACTTAGTTATAGACTTGCAAACCTGCCCTCATTTAGAAAGAGCTGTCACCACTGACACTAATGACCACTTCTGAGTTAGTGGGTGCAGAAAATCCTTGTATGTGTTGAGCCTGGTAGTATGGTTTCAGGTGAAAACACGAGCAAACTTACTAGCAGTTTTACAGGAGCTTCTATATATGTAAAATATATCATTTTCTTCAATATTTAAGGAGTTAATTTACAGTTAAATTTTCAGTGTTACAGAGTAAACGTAACCTGCTGTATTTTTATTCCACTGGATTGTGTTTTATTTTGTTTTAAAGAATCAGAATTTGAGAAGTGTTCTGTTTTGAATACCTTAGCTTAGATGTGCTCCTAAAGGTTGTGTCTACTGCCTTCTGTCTCAGCTCCTCAGTGGACTGCGGGATCCTTGCATTTACAGAAAAGGAAGCTGACGGTGCCTCAATCTGCTGCTGTGGGAATCTTTCCCAAACGAAAGTAAATGATGTGCTTCCGTTGGATGACCCAAGGAGTAATTCTTAGGTCCCTTTTCCGTGTTTTATTTAAAACATGGATTCATGAAATTCAGTAAACATAGTGAAAATCTGTTTAAAAATAATACTTAGTACAAAAGAAAGTGAATATGTTATTCTTAAAGACTCTTAAAGACATTTGGGACATCCCGTTAGATAAAATGGAGATAATAGAGTTAGAATCAAGTACAAAGTGAGCAGAATTTGTCCCAGTATTTAAGTTTGCATTACTTAGGCAGACAAAATTAATTCTTTTTATGTGCTTATTGCCAACGAAGTTTGGTTATAGTCCACAGAAATGCTGAGGTTCAGTGTTACAGAGCAAGAGAGGCTTCAACTTTCATGTCCATGAGGTGCCTCCTCTGCCCATGAGCACTGTGTGTGTGTGTTCAGTACGTGCAACTTGTCTGTCATCACAACTGGACTGTGTTTGCACTGGGGAAGCTCAGTGCTGTCGTAGGCTTTCTTTTGGGAACGTAAACATTATCAGGAACATCTTGGCTTTTCTGCTAGAAATTAATGGCAGAGCATTGGAAGGAATAGTAAGGCGTTGTGCTGGAAGCAAAATTATGTGACTAAAGAGTGTTGTAGCAAAATGAGCTGTGTTTTGGTCTTTTAGGGTTTTAAATAGGAAAGCAATTCTCTCTTCTGCAAGAGAGAAAAGGCCAGGGTGGTTTGCTGGAGGCAGTACACCCGTATCTCTTTCTATGTTTATGCAGTCTTCTATCAAAGGCGTGTTCCATACTTGAATGCCGTGTCCTGGCACAGGTCTGTGCTTTCTTTGGTTTAAGCAGGATGCTCTCATCTTACTCCTACTGATATTTGGCTAACTGAAGGTGACACCAAGATATGTAATGTAATGTGGAGGTTTTCTGTCAAAACCACTCCACTTCTGTAGCCACAGTGAATGTGGTTATAAGCCCTGTTAACAGCAGTAGCTCTTACAGCTGTAGAAGTGTGGGCATGGCTGCAGTATTTTGTTTTACTGTGTTACAAAACCAAACCAAAACAAAGACATAAGCCCTGCAATTTTTCTTCCTATGAAGTTATTCAGTAATTCAGTGTAATCCGATGTATGCAATGTGCCTGTGATGATACAGCATATCCGAGACACACTGATGTGCTAAAAAGCAGAACTGAGTTTAATAGTATTTACCTCTGTAATGTTCGTTTTTCCTGTCCGTTTGGTCCACTAGTACTGTGATTTATCACAGATGACTTAGGAAAATGCTGCTGCTACTATTTCCTTTGGAAGATATAGCTTACCAGCGCCATGTCTGTCCTTTGGTGTTTCAGCGTAGGGTTTTCTATGTCCTGTCCAGTCCTCTGTGTCATGTTAGCAGCAGCCTGTCCCCATAAGGTCGTAGGATCCTTACCTGTGAGTTTCAGCAGGATTCACTGGCTGTAGAAGTGTCACAACACCTTAGGATCTCAGGCTTTGGAGAGGAGTGTGCTGGGTTTATCATGGATATTTCCATCTCTTCTCATCTGCTCTTATTGCAGTGCGTCTTTTGACAAGATCTGGGAGTGTCAGTACTCCTTGCTTCAGACAGACAAATATCTGAGATCAGAGGGACAAGCCTCTTGAAATCCCTACAAAAAGGCATCATCAGTGATATTTTGCATCTTTGGAGGGGGTGGTGCTGTTAAACTACTTTTTCTGCTGTGCTTCGTATCCTATTGTCCAGTTTCCCATTGGTGTGGTTTCTATGTTTAGCTATAGGTGGGTGTGAATGCTTTCTGTGTCACGCTGAACATATCTGGCAAGGATATGGAGCCTTCTCCTCTTCAGGTCGTTTGTTTGTGAGGGATTTTTAAAAATTATTATTACTATTATTTTGATGTTAATTTCCTACTAAAAATAGGAAGTATTTGTATGAAAAATAAACTAGGAACGATGCCTGCTAAGCTGAATATTTTACTGGGCTTCCAATTCCTAGGAATTGGCAAGCAATGCTTGATGCTTTTCAGCATGTGGCTTTGCTATGAATATGCAGGATGCAGGCAGCTCTGATTTAGAAAGCAGTCTCAGCCTTTCTGGTTTGTTTCAGCTGAGAATTGTGACATTTCTGTGATAGGTGAGGTGTGGGTCGTTAGACCCTTTGCTTATATGGAAGTCTAGCAAACCGAACCACAGTAATTTGTTAATAATATCATCATCTCTCTCCTTTTAGTTTTGTCTGTGAATGTGTATTTTGTGTTGAAGGTACCAGCAAGGGGGTTGAGCTCATCGTCAAGGTCGTATCCTTTGCACAGTGTCCTGTTTACACAGATGCCTTCTTTAGCATCTAGGAATAACTGATAAATCCATGTGTTCACACTGAGGAGATGATTGTTTCTCATCTTACTGCTTCAGTAAGTAACCTCCTTGTTAAAACCAGCAGTGCTGTCTCCGTAGGAGCTGCACTGAGGTCTCTGAACATAATATTTTCAGTGCTTTCTGTATGATGCCAGCAGTTTTTTAACCTCACTGAAGTCATTTCATGCTTCTGTAATTCATTGGCTTTTTTTAGTGTATTTATAGAAGCTGTTTTTTTCAAGCACTGCAGTAGAAATGATGAGAGCATGTGGTTGAATTCATCACGTCTTGTAGAACAACCTCTTAGCAGTTATTCTCAGTTAGATGCAATAGGAAAGATAGTCTTGGTAATTGAGCCTTTCCCTCCTTACATGGTTGCACCGATATTTTTAAAAGCTTTAGATATTTGATATAATCAGAGTGCCATAAGTGTCACCACTGTGCTTTTCTGTGATGGAGGCAGCATAAGTTAGCTATAGGAGCTGTAAAAACAGCAATGCGTTTCAGCTTACACGTAGTTCCAGGAAGCTCTGTTTATAACCTCTTATTTTAATGTAACGTAGGAAAGAGTATATCTGGGAGCTCTGATTTTTGGGAAGAAGTTCTTTCTTTCTTTTTGGAGTCATCTAGTATTTGTGGCATTCCAGATCAATCTGTAAGGAAATGCACAAGTGGGCTGAATTCAGCACTTCAGTCCAAATGTGTGACAGAATTATAGTAGAGGATAGAATTATTGTATAGGGAGGAAAGGTCTTACGTGTCCTGTCATAAGCTGAGGGTTGGGTAAGAATTTTATTTCTTCCTGGCTACGTTATAACCTTTTCTTCTCCGTCCCTCAGATATGAACAGGTTGATGGAGATGCTGCATCATTTCTTAACCAGCCTGGTTTAGGTCTTAGCCTGTCTTCGGCACCATGGTAAGCGCGGCTGGCTGTTCCTTTGCTTGGTTTGTCCCTTGAATTTTATGATCCATAGCTCTCATTTAATTCTTCACTTACTGCCAAACAGCTTGTCGAGCCGTGGATCTTCTGACCTCCTCTCCTGGCCCTTCACAATGAGTCCTGTCACCCCCTGGAGATTTCTGCCATGCAGGACATGCTCTATTTTCTGTGAACTGTTTCTTGTGCCCCTCTTTAGAATGGAGTGAGTGACAGTGCTGGCCTTTCATTCTGTGCTTTGTTGTTACTATTTCAGTATGGTCCATGGAGGAATTGTGTTCCTTTGTCCTCCTGAGGCTTTGTAGAGTTGTGTGCAGCGGCTGTTTTCCAGAACTCTCTCTCCTAGTGGTATGAAATCAGGCTGTTTTTGTTACAGGCTAACTCAACTAAAAAAATAGTGTAGAAGTGAGAAAGCTATGATTTGTTGACATTTGTTTTTGGAAACCTCCCTGTGACTGTGTTGACAGCAACATCTGTCTGGAGTGACAGAGCTCGGTTGTACAAGGATTGTTGGGCAGGTCAGAGAGCTGAGAAATACCTGTCTTGTGCTGACATGGAGAGCTGATCTCTGTCTTTCATTCTCTGGAAATGATACTGGTGCAACTGAGATGGTGATTGTAGACCTTCCAGTTTGCAGTATTGCAGAGAAATTGGAGGTGTGGCCAGAGTCGCTTTTGGAAATGTGATCAGGATTTCTATTTTGAGGAGCCCAAATTCCCATACCATACAGCTTCAGAGGGCTGGGTCTCAGCTACTGTAAATGGCTTATCTGCTTTGATGTTGATGGAGCTGGGCATTTTACCAGCGGAGCATTTGACCCTAACACTGGCAGTCAGCCTTCAAGCCACTGAGCTTATTTAGTACTTTAAGTAAGGCTGCAAGATGGGAATTAGTTTATCAGTTAGTGTCTTCCTAGCTGAGCACGGATTTACCTTTTACCTTTACTTGTATGAGATTTGCACTATTCTGTCCATTGTTCTTTCCACATTTTGGATCCTATGCATGAAGTTATGGCTCCTTCCTTTGAAACACACATACGCTTTCTTACAAATAAATGATTTAATATTGGATACAATTACATGGTTACAGAGGAGATGAGCTGATGGTGGAACTGAGATTCCCTTCACTTGCCCATCTTTAGACATCCTCAGCCCCAGCTGACTCTCTGGGGAATGGCAGTTCCATATGTTGCTTTTGTGCTGATCAACCATTTGTGTTGGCTGGTTCCAAGTGTGGGATGGTGATAGCTGTTGAGTAATTTTTGTAATTGTTTTTTTCCTTCAAATCAATTGTAGGTGTGCCTGTGATGATAGTAATGATCTTAAGAGACTGCCAGATTGACCAGTCTGTGAGATCTGTCGTGGTGTGCAGCTGGTGAGAAGAAGGAGAGAAGTTGCTCATTAATTTGTCCCTTCCCCATCTGTGCCATTTGTTATCTCTATTTAGATACCGGCCCTATGAAGATACTAGCTCTAAGCTTAAGTGGTACGCCTGGGGCCTCTCTTCTCCAGACTGAACAATCCCAGTTCGCTCAGCCACTTCTCATAAGACTTGTGTTCTAGACCCTTCACCAGCTTCACTGCCCTTCTCTGGACATGCTCCAGGGCCTCAGTGTCTTTTCTGTGGTGAGGGGCCCCAAACTGAAAGCACTGCTTGAAGTGTCACCTCACCAGTGCCAAGTGAAGAGGGATGATCACTTCCTTAGTCTCACTGACTACACTGTTTCCCATTCAAGCCAGGATGCCATTGGCTTTCTTGACCACCTGGGTACACTACTAGCTCATGCTCAGCCAACTGTGAGCCAACACCCCCAGATCCTTTTCCTTTACACAGCTTGCCAGCCATTCCACCCCAAGCCTGCAGTGATGCGTGGGGTCATTGGGACCAAAATGCAGAACTTGGCTCTTGGCCTTGGTAAAGCTCATGCAATTGACCTCATGAACCCGTGCTTGATGGTGACAATGGATACTTTGCATACACTGCTTGAGAAAACATCACGAAAACCTAATTGAGGAGAAACTGACTGCTTTTTCCTGCATAGCTGCATTTTTTCAAAAAGACCCACAGTCGTAGGGAGCAGTAAGGTCTGTTCTTAGGTGGTTGTGTGTGGATAAAGGGTTGTGGACTGGACTCCCCCAAGAAATGCTTATGGGTATCATCTCACTGTTTCCGTATCACCTGTGAGTTATCAGTGTGTGCTGAGATATGAGTTATTCCCTGCTCTGCAGTAACTCTGGAGCTGATGATGACGTGTCCTGAGCAGCAAGCCTTGGCACCAGAAGTCATGATCCCTGTGGCTCATCACTGGATCTGAGAGCCCTTGGGTAGACCTTCCCTTCACCCACCCTGCTGTCCTCACCATGAGTATGGTCTTCATTCCTGCTGGGGTTCTTGTGGCTGTGAGTTGGACAGAAAGGGCTGTGTTCCATACTCCATGTGTATTTCTGCAGTAGTTCCAGTGGGGTTACTCTTACTCTGATCAAAAACGATCATCTTTGCCTTTTGGGGCACTCTCAGTGTTGGAAATCCATCCGTGCTCTGCCTCTGGCTTCTCTGGGAGCAGCTGCTGGCTCTGCTTTGTGTTACCGTCAAGGCAGTTGCTGTCACTGCTGAGAAGGCAAATGAGGTCTTCTGTTGTGTGTTTTCTTTCTCAGAACAGTCAGTTTGGTTGCTGGGAAGGTGATGATCCCAATGCGTCCGAAGGAATCAGAAGTTGCTGTCTTAGGAATCCAAAGAAAACTGTATTTCTCTCGCTTCTCTCCTTAATGTCCCCTTTCTCTTCATCATTTTTTTTATGCAGACTTCCAGAGGATTTTCTGATGAGCTTTTGGCCTCCATCTGTTCCGATTGCTACTTTATTGACTGCATTGTCTGTAAATTGATCTTGAAACAAAAGCAGTACAGCATAACTTATGCTGGAGTCTCTCACTATCCTTAGCACATACAAGACTGTTAAAATTGATCAGTGACACCACTTTTTTTAAAGGGAAATTTCTAGGATTCTCCCCATCTCCTGCTCTCTTTCTCCCAGTGTTTTCACTCGCCTTTTAATATGAGCATGTACATGAATAAATAAAAGTTCCTGCAGGCATTGTATGTTTTTGCCCAGTGCGTCTCAATAACTGCATTTACAGGAGCCTGTTTACAATTCTATCAAATTTTGCTACAGACTTAGAAAAGCAAAAAGCCTCTCCACTCTGAGCTGTGGACTTCAGACACTCAGTGAAGGCCAGAGTTTAAGTCTGGTAGGAACAGATGGGTCCAAAAAAGAGCATTGTAGCAGTACTTGTGCTGGAATCTTCCTGGAGGGATACCCGAGTTAGAAGGAGTTCATTTGCAGAGTTGGGGATGTTGTCTGTGCAACAGCGCTGAAATAACATTTCATTGAGCTGATGTGGGGAAAGGAGGAGACGTGCAACCGTCTTTCAAACATCCGTTGCGTGATGGAAAAACCTGTTAAGCTGAATTGCCTTCCAACCATTTGTTCCGTTGGTGATACAAAATGTTCAGAACTGCAGCAAGGTGGTCGTTGGAAGGCACTAGCACATCTGGAAGTTCAAAAGCACCAAAGCTGATTTCTATCTGCAGAGCCCTTCCTTCCCTTGCCTGAGGGAAGGACCTGTGATGCTCAGTTTTGATAACCTTCAGACACGTGCGATTTGCAGAAGCTGCTGCCTTGTCCAGGATGCACAAAGCAGATAGCAGGGGACCCTGAGCATTCTGAAAATCAGATTTGTGAGTGCTGGATCTATTTCTGCTGGTGTAGGATGGAAATGAGCAGCCTGAGTAGGGAACTGGAGGGCTGAGTTTATGGGTGACTACTGCTCTGTTGGTGACCTTCCTTCTCAGGAGGAACCCCTCGGAAAAATGTCCGGAAGGTTCATTTGGTAAATAACAGAGCAATCTTTTTAAACTAGCCATGTATGTGAATTGTGAAAGTATGTGGAAGTAGAACAGGAATATAGAACAAACCTTCCCTTGTGAGATACACTGCTGATGGGGGAGATTTGGGAATATAGGTAGGAAGAAAGAGAACGCGTTAAAAGAAAAAATAACTGGAAGTAGTTGTCAGATACTAAAAATTGGTTGAGTTGGGGGACTTCACCATATTCAAGTCTATGAGCTTTAGGTTTATGTCAGGCCAAGAAGAGGGCTGAAAGGAAGTAATTCACAGGGAGAAGTGCTGCAGGAGATGAGGGGACAGCCGGTGAAGGTTTATGGTGTGCTGCATGCTGCTGAGTGATTTGTGTACCCAGAGTGAATTGGTTTTGAAAAGTTTCTGAAAGCTCTGCTGTGATTTTGCTGATGTTCAGAAATCTACAAAGTTCCGAGATGAAAAGAACAGGTTTTTGTTCAGTTGTTTTAGAAAGTAAGCAAATATTTGATGGCTTTCCTGAAGGGGATTTCTTTTAAGTGTTTACCTAAATTACTGTTCTGAATCAAAGCTATTAATTGAAGTAATTTACATGCCACATTCCACTCAATTCAGACTATGTGTTCCTGCAGATAGGTTGTACACCTCTGTTTGAAACCCCATCCAAAATTTACTCACTAAGTGATATGCGTTGAAATAAAGGCTAATATGAACCACAGAGAAGTTTAGTGCTTAAAGTCCATCTGTCAGGCATCATCCTGTGTTTCATAGCTGCAGTTCATCTTTAGTGGGGAGCCAAAGAAAGAGGAATAAAATTGGTAATGTGTTGTTCATATGTGTACATAATGCGTTTTGTTGGTTTTTTTTTGGTGGTTTTTTTTTTTCTTAATCCAACTCTTATTTTATGCTTGTGGGGGAGTATTTTGACTCTGTAAAACTACTCTGCAGTACCTCACTGATGAAACTGTATTCTGTGCAGAAGATGAACCTGAGGCCTGTCTCTTAGGTCTTGAACCCCATTCTGCAGTGTCCAAGGGACTGAAAGGCTTCCCCTCCTCTGGTTTTCTAGACTGCTCTCACAGAGGTGGGTCTGCTGTGGACAATAGCAAGTGCTCAAGGATATCCACTACAGCTGGCATGAGTCAGGGAAAGTAGCCTGCACCTTTGAAGTGTTAGAAGCAGGTATGTGTGTTGTGTGCCAGGTTTCTGGGAAAAGAGTGAGTAGCCTTCAGAAAAACTGCTTGGAGGCTGATCAAAAAAGTGAGTGATTGTATTTTTGTGCCTCTGAAGGTTTGTTTCCTGCTTGAGCTTTTGCTGGGCTTGTTTTGTGCATACAAAATCTGAAATGTGGTCGTTGGTAAACACTATCTTTGGTGGTTTGTTGGAGTAACATTAAAAATGTTATCTCTGCTGTGATAATGGGAACTGGCACTTGCAGTACCAGGTCACATAGACTGAGGGACCCTGAGCTGGTCTGGGGCTCCCAGACTCAGTAAAAATAATTAGTAAAAGTTGGTGAGGACAAGTTATGAGCAAAGGTACTTGTTTTTGTTGTCCTTTGGTGCTTTTATTAGAAATGAAGTCATCCTACACATTTCTTTTTACTGCTGTCTTAGTTCTTTCATGTCTTCCCCCCCCTTTAGTATTTAAGCACCTGTACCTCTGTTAACAAGGTACAGCAATCTGGCACAGCCCCTTACTTAGATGTTTGTTGCTGTTTCAGAAGGCAGTCGTTTTTCCTTTGAAATGTTAGTGGAGGGAGATCCACGCTGAGCCTTCGTGTGCCATGCACATTAAGTGTATATTCAGCATGGAATCATTTGGCAATGACAGGGAGAGGAAATCTCATTCATTCAAGTGAACAAACCATGGAGAAGTTAAAGCATAGGGATTCTTTCTCACTACCTACCTCAAGCAAGTTTGTGCACTAGAAATACTAGGAGGTATTTGCTTTGGAAAGCAAGGATCTGTTGTATGCGTATTAACACTTTTGTACATTACTCATTCGGGCACGTATAACAGCTTATATTGGGAACCTACCACAGAAGCATTTGTTTCCTCTTATCTTGTACCAGCAGCCAGGAGCAGCTTCACGCTTTTGTTTCTGGTGCCAAATGACTGGATGGAGGCAGAGATGAATTCCAGTAGAACAAACATTTGGGGTCTTTGGACATCCAGCATTTTGCCTGTTTCCTATCTGTTGACCCTTTGCTTGTCTCCAAGAACAAATTCCTCCAGCCTCCAGAAGGCAAATGTGGACTTGGCTTCCTTTTGGCTGCTGCATCAGGGTGACAGCAGGCTCCCCTCAGAGAGCTACCAGGGGCCGTGGGTCCTGGAGGTAAGGTGTCTCAGCCTGAAGTTGAGAAGGCTACCTAATGGATGCTGGGAGATGAAGCCAGATCCCCCATGATGGTGAACAAAGAACAGCAGCAGATCAATGAAGGAAGTCCTTTAAAGTTGATGAAAAGATTGTCCCCACTAGGATGCTCAGACAGAACAGGTGTCCAGAGGGGCTGCATTCTCTCCTTGGAGTTTTCTGAACTTAACAAGAAGATTGAATATTCCCAGACATACTTGTGGCCTTTGCGTACATCAGTGTCATCTTCTGGCAGGCAGATGTCTTAGAAGGGCAAGAGCTTCTCCTTGGAAGTTTGCATGCAGGCTCACATTCAAGAGCCACTAATGCTTCTTACAACCAGACAAGAGAGCTCTTCCTCCAAACAAGGCCAGTGGTTGTGTATCCAGTGGTGTGCAGATGATGAACGTGGATCCAAAAGCAAATGACGTGAGGCCCAGGTGTGTCAGCTGGAGAAAGGTGTGTGGTCAGGTCTGGCTGATTATCCAGGCAATGGCAAGGTTCCCAGGTACATCCATCTACCAGAGGATATGAGGAGCCTGTGGAGGTGAATCCACCACAACATGAAGAAGGACTGATGGAAGTGGATCTGCCTGTGACAGACATGATGTAGCACTGCCCTCAGCAGGCCTGCGTCAGGGCAATAGTATTGCAGGATCACTAGGTCAGCTCACTGCATCACAGCTTCTGCCTCCACCATTAACTTGGCCACAACAAACAGTATGGACATCCTGAAGGCTCGTTTCAGATCACCCATCAATAAACAGTTATTTTGTTTATTGTTTATGGTTTGTAAGCCCTTCTTTCCCATTCCCTAGCCCCTGTGAAAAAGTGGCATCTCTTCTTCATGGAGCCCCAACGGAGAGGAGAGGGTAGGTTCAGGTTGGACATCAGGAGAAGGTTCTTCACTGAGACGGGGTGGTCAGGCACTGGAACAGGCTCCCCAGCGAAGCAGTCATGGCACTAAGCCTGACAGAGTTTGAGAAGTGTTTGGACAGTACTCAAACATAGGCACTGAATTCTGGATGGTTCTGTTGGGGGCCAGGAGTTAAACTCAATGATCCTTATGGGATCCTTCCAACTCAGGATATTCTGTGATTCTAGGAAAGGAAAGGGAAAAGGGGAAAAGGATGGGAAAAGGGGAGAAGGAATGGGAAAAGTAGCTCCCTCCTGCTCCCTGCTGCTGTTACCATCCAGCTTCCTTACAGCCTCTTCCTGTGGGTGGTGTTCTCCACTGGCTGGTCTGAGTGGCCAAATGAGTGCAGAGGAGTTACAGTGGCATAAAACTGATGTGGGATGAGTATTATGGAGGTTGTAAGTTGTACCACATGAGAAATACAGAGTATGGGAACAAGCTGTGCAGCGTGCTAGCTCCTGGGAGGATTAATTACAGATGGTAGCTGTGACAGCTAAATCAACTACCTATAATGTTGTGTAAACCTCATTAAGCAAACTCGGTAGCTGCTCTGTAATCTATGAGAAATGGGATAGGATGATGAGGAAAGAGAATGAAGATACTCTGTAGGAAGTTTAGAAATCTCTTCAGTGTCTAAATCCGCTGAAGCAATTTCTTCTGCCTCTTCAGTAGTAGAATTTTAAACCACAAGCTTTTAAACTTCTTATCTGGTAAAGCCCCGGTAGCTTGAATTAAGAAAACTTTCTGCTAATGACAGCTGAGTTCCCCTTAGTCAGCAGGTCCTGCTGTATCTGATACGCTAAGTCGGTCCTGAAATTCTGCACTGAAATGTATCTGATAGGTTCTTTCTTGTGTGTGGAAATCTGAGAAGGAAAAGCATAGAAGACCCATTTTGTTTGGCTGCTATGTTTGATTATGATACTGGGTTTTTAGGAGGCTTGACAACTAACATTGACTGCAAGTTAATGTTTTACATTAGAAAGTTAAGCATTGCTGTATGCTGGTGTCATAAGTGTTAATTTTCTGTTTTAAAGAAAGATCCAACAAATGCAAGTTCAGTGTATCAGCTATCGCTGGCAATGTGAGGGTGTCATTTCGTGTTGCACTGAAGCACAGGTAACTGTGTGCTGTTGCAGAAAGGGCTGGTCGTGTTTCCTTCCGCCTCCATCAGAGGCAGAAACCTGAATGAGGGAAAAATGCTGTATTTTCTGCTGATTTAGCAGGTGGCATCTGCTCAGCAGAAAGTCCCATAGATGCTGGGAAGCAGGGCAGGAGGGAGGATGTGTCAGGGGAGGGAGGTCATAATAGAGGCCATAGGATTACTTCATCTGTAACTCGTAATTTCACCCTTGACAACTTAGTCATTGCAATGATGAGGAACTGAAAGGTTGATTAAATTAACTGGGCTTTTATTTTCCAGACAGGGGAATTATTTCAGAGTTCTTCTATCTGTATGCTGT
>PPHD01015991.1:3260-14759 GCA_002909625.1 Bambusicola thoracicus
CCCATTTAATTACAGAGCTTTAATATAACACTTGTGGTAATAAGAACAGATTATTCCACCAATGTTTGCCTTGAGCAGGGCTTAGCACACAAAAGCTCTCCCCAAAACCCAGGGGGTTCAGAAAACCAACCTGCTGTGAGCAAGCAGAGTTGGCAATATCTGGCTCCGAGACAATTTGCAGGAATAACAGCCTCTCATCTCTACAGAAGTCCTTTAATCACAACACAATCACCATGCAGCTGCAAGATATGACCCATCTCTGCTCAATACCATGCGTGCTATGGGAAGCATCAGAATCCCCCAGTTCTCTGCCACTAGTTGCCTTGATCCCCACCAGCACCTAAGAGTCCTGTGTCTGCATGCTCCGTCTCTGCCTTTCCCCCAGGCTGCTGCTCTCCCACCTTGCAAGAAGGCCCTGTGACTAACAGAGCGGTTTGCAAACACAACCAGACTCACGGCTCTGCCCGCAGGCATTCACCAGCACGTTTTAGGAGACGGTTTGCACAGATGGCAGCAGGTTGCTGGAAAACTGTTTAATCCTCCTCCATGTGCTTTGAAGACAGCATTATGCTCAGAGCAGGCAGCGCTGCCTTGATCCACTGTATCAAACCATGGGTTTAACGACATTGGTCTGATCAGACACCAGCAGCTTGTCCTGAAAAATCAGTACCAAGGTACTTTTCCTACACATTGGCCAGTACTAAAAACTAAAAACAACAAAACAAACAAACAAACACCACAGATTTCTTCCAGACAGATCCTCCAGTTGCTACACCTGGCCACAAACACCTGCAAACAGACTGCCACAGAAAGAGGAGAGTGCTAGAAAGCAGCAACATGAGGAAGCAGTTAGGACAGAACAAAGTATTGTGCCATGAACCCTGGACATCTCTTAATGGCCATCTGGAAACAGCTCAGCTCAAATCATTTTTTTTTATTTAACAAAACAGCCTTCCTGCCCTAAAAGTCAATGGACCCAGCTTAGACAAAGACATGCGCTAGGCACACAGATGACTCAGACCAGATAAGCTAGCTTACAGACACGTGCATAGGAGTGCATCTGGCTGAGCTTCCCTCCTAGAGCCTGCACCCAAAAACCCTTTGTACAGCTCAGCACAATTACCGAACGAAAACGTCAAATGACAAAGGAGAAAACAGAGCAAAGGCTAAACTAAAAGCACTTCTTTAAAAGAAAGCCATTTCCTGTCAAGAGTCAGACTCGATCCTGCCACCAGCTGTTCTTAGTGGAGCATCCACGTAGAATTTAGAATCGGGCACATACGTTGGAATAATTTTGTCAGTTTGTAAAGGGGAAAAAGATGCACACAACTTGTTTCAAGTTCTAGACTTAAAATAAATTGCATATCTCCAAAAATGCAGAAGCCTCAAGGCACATTCATATACATGCCATAAGTGTGACCAACCTATATCAACATACCTGACTCAAGGGCCAGGAGGAGTGACAAGAGAGCCTGTCCCACCATGGCTTCAAACATTTTTGATGGAGCTACTTGTGCTGACCAGCATGGGGCTGCAAACTGAAGGTCTGAGGGGTTTCACTAACACCAAAGATCTCACCTGAATCATCAGCAGGTACTGTAGCTTGCTGCTCTGGGCTCCTAGATCACCTAGGCAGCATGTAGGAAGCTGGCTCAAGTACCCTGGAGACGTATTTTTGATGACTAAGTATCCTCTCCAATTTCTTGCCTCCAGTTAAAAGCACTTCGGTTTGGGCTCAATGTGTCATTGAAATTTATACTGAGATCTTCCTGCCTTGTAGCCAGCAGTGACAAATTTTCATGCTGCCACCCAATACCTCTGCTCACATGTGGTACCTGCAGCTCATCTCTTCTGCTACAACATTCATTCTTTATTGGAAGCTCCTAGTGTTTTTCTGTTGACGGTCTGAGACACAGCCAGACCACAGAGATTAATTTAATCATTTGATTTTCATGATTATTTTCTGATAAGCAGCTTCCCCCCCACACACACCTTTTGCAACAGTAGTTATTGCCTAGCCCTGCTAGCAATTCATCACATCAAATCTTATTTCTCATATCACGCTCTGATGAGCTGAGGACAAAATCACGAATGAGTATCACCTGGCTGTGAATTACCGAAGGTTGTTGACAGCCACTGAGATGGAGAACTGACAACCTGGCCTGAAATTAGCTCCAGAGTCAGCCTATTGCCCCAGAAAGGTATCTCATGCCACAAGGAGACATTCACATGCAACTCCTTGTCACATGAGCTGGTTGTCATGGCCCACTTGTCTGTTAGTCACCGGTGAAAGGGCAATGGAAAGAAAAACAACATTCTCCTGTTCTCTAAATGAAGTCCTTTCCTTTCTCTTTCCATCACTGTACTTCAGGGTCGATTCACAAGGACCCTCATGCTACTTCACCCATCTCACGGTACTGTGCCTTCAGAGTGCCACCGAACCCTGGTGACAGAAGAAGAAATTACCAGCAGGGATTATAAAGCAGGCAGTGGTGGCCACAAACAACCTAATTTTCCCCAGAGGCAGGCCGTGTATGCTTTTTGTTGTTCAGAGCCATCTGCAAGGAACTGGATATTTGCAAATAAAAGGAGATTAGGACAAGGCATTAATCCAGCGTCTGCTGCTCATTCATGCTGTCCCCTGAAAGAGAGCCCAGATAGAACATTTAAGTCGTAACATTCAGTTCTGAGCTGCTGGTAAATTAAAAGAAGAAGAAGATAATTAAGAGACACCAAGTTGGGCTGTTACTGTTAATACCAACTAAGCCCCAGGAGGGCAGTAAGAGGTGGAGCTGCAAGGAAAGTAATGAGACAGCCTTTGGGGATGAGCAGTTCCCGTTGGCTGTGCCCATGTGCAGACCCAGCAGAGAAACAACACGGCCAGGAGGAGGGTGGGAGCAGAAATGGAAAGAGTTCGTGGAGATACCTCACCCCAGAAAGGCCCAACTTCTGAAGCCTATCGAAATTACAGACCAGGGCTGTCACTCGTGGAGCTCTTACCCTCAGCAATCATTCCTGCAGTTATCCCACTGTGCTGTGGGGGTGGGGGACATGGCAGAAAATGGCATCCCTGCCTTTTACAAAGAGCTATGATCTGTAAACCACAATCTGAGAGAGCAAAGGCATTAAGTTCAATTTTACATTTTATTTGTGCTTCCTTCAGATCCACAGTAAATGTCAGTATTGTCAATGCTGCTTTTCACAAATTAATTAATTAACTGGGGAAAGCATCCAGTTCAGAAACACAGATGAAGAGCATCCCGTGTCCCTCACCTCAGGAACAGGGAGAACATTTTGCATTATAAATAGTGACAGTTGGCTACTGGTGTCTGGTGCTTTCTACTCAGTGTTTTTTCAGCTTCATTGTTTACTTTAAGATGAAAAAGGGCACTCCGTTAGAGACTCTTCTCACATCCTCCTAATAGCATAGATGAGCCATCTGCCCTGGTCTCATTGCTTATCTTGAATAGTATATCTTTAGTAGATAGTAACAAATCAGCCCAGTAAGCACTACCTACTATAGACTTACAATGTCTTCTGGATCATTATTCACTCTAACCTGTGGTAATTCTACCCTTAGTAATGCAGAAATATCCAGAGCGCAGCAAACCAAACTTTCCTCCACATCTCAGAAAAATAGCAATAGTGATAGGACAAGAAGAGATGGCATAAAATGAAAGGAGGAGAGATTTAGGTTAGATATTAGAAGGAAATTCTTTACTCAGAAGGCAGTGAAATCCTGGCACAGGCTTCCCTGAGCAGCTGGTATTCAATCCCATCCCTGGAGGGGCTCAAGGCCAGGTTGGATGGGCAGCCTGAGCTGGTGGGGACAACCAGCCCACGGCAGGGGGTTGGGAGTGGGTGGGCTTTAAGGACTGTTCCAACCCAAACCAACATATGATTCTATGAAGCGTTTGGGACCAAGGAATGAGAACAACCTAATTGCTTAATGAGCTAAAATGGGGTCCTATACATCAATATTAAAAGAAAAAAAAATATTTATAAGCAGAGAACATCTTCTAGATGCAAAAGCTGTATGGGGGTGGACTTACTACGGCCCAACATGGCCACGTTCTCCAAGGCAGACACTGGATGGGCCAGCTGCAGCTCCTGAAGAAGTAGGACACAAAACACAGTGTGTTTCTCACCTTCCTCCTCTCCAAGTGTTTCTGAAACCAGTCCAGGCATCACTCGACACAAGCAGTGTTTTGGTATCCATATGGCATTCAACCCTTGCACTGTCATGCCATTAGTTTAAAACCCTTTTACAGTCAGTTCCCCGATCAATAAAATGAAGAAACATGACTGGAGAAAGGAATTAGCATCTGTAATCCCATGATTACATAAATCCCTCTGGTCAATCAGTTATTAATGGTTGTTATATTTATTGGGGTTTATAGCTGGCCTACAAACCTGAGCCTTCAGAAGTAGACACTGAAGGAGACACTGTAAAAAAGCTATTTGATTACTGACTCCTTGCAGCATGTGCTGACAGAATACAAATTTGGCTCGCTCTCCCTCCTCTTAGCAAGCCTGCTAATGAGCTTGCCAATTAAGAGCCAACCTGAAGACCCTGGAGGAGAAGTTGTTAAGAACATGAACTCCCAGGCCTCCAAGGAGCAGCTGTGGGACGAGTGATGAGGGCCACCTCCACCCCTCATCTTACACAGCTCACTCCTCTCACCCAGCAAACACAAACTCCTTCCACACATGCATCATACGGCTTACAAGGCACGGCCCCTGAAAATAAACACATGCCAAGGAACAGTACAACCTCCCGAGTCTTGACATTGCAGAGTGCTTACTAGGTCAAATGCTGGAAATACTGGGAAAGTGAACAAGCTTTAAAATGATAATAAAATCATCACTAATTACACATCATCACATCTATCTAATTATTTTGGGATAAGTTTTGCATTTTTGGATATGTGTGTTTCTATTTAAGGAAACGAGGACAGTTTGGGCAAGGGAATTTGTGCTCCTAACTCCCTTTGGGTACTTCTGTGCACGTAGCCCCCCTCACATCAGCAATTAACTTCGTGCAGTTTATGAAACGAAAGACAAAAGTATAAATATTGTGCCAGTTCCAAGGACTGCAACCAGCACACTTTGCCCTTGATGTCCCCCCAGCAACTGCACATAGAGGCTGAAAGCTCTTGGGATACTCACGTTGCCTTAGAGATGTCAGGAACAGAATAGGAGCATGACTCCTGCTCTAGGTTCTCTTCCAGATTTATCAGTCCCCCCATTTATTTCATCACACCACACAATGAGTAACCCTCTGGAAATAACCTTTAGCAGAAAGCTCTGTTACCAAAATAAAGAAATGCCATAGTTTTTGTGAAACCGTATCCTTCTGCTGAAACTAATTATGAGAAAGCTGTTGCTTAATGAAAGTTTGCTTTAATATGGCTTATGCTATTCATAAGTTTGCTTTGGACAGCATCCAGGTTTTTAAAATTAAATATTAGCAGTCTGTTAGCCTATCAAACAAACCTAAGCACGTCAGGTTAGTATTTTAATGGTGTTTTTTTCTTTTCTTCTCTTCCCAGTCTAGCTTTGGCTTCCTAATTGACTTGCTGCTTTATAGTCAGTAAACTCAGAAGTCTGAGGAGAAGATGTCACACCTTAATGGTTTAGGAGTGCACACTTTGTCTGGGTGATTGATGGATCAAACGTGTGCCGAGGAATGCCGCAATGTTTCTTTCATCATTTCAGTTTCTCGTGGGGATGAGAGCTGGACTATCTCTAAACCTCTTTGCTGCTAGCAACAATAATCAAATTATCTCATTCATTATAAATGTAAAACGCATCTTACTGTCCTGAAGCGATGTTATTGAACTGACATTACTGCATGAGCACTGACAAAGGTATACATGTGGATTTATCACCTACGATGCTGCTGAATCTATGTGCTGGGTCTAGTGCTCAGGCATGCCGGGCTCTCTCTGGCTCATTACACTCCTCTCTGGTTATTGCCAGCCCCAACCTGTTTGGCAAATGAGATGTGGAAGAGCTGCTCCAACACCGTGGTGACAGGTCTTTCAGAAATGCGTGCAGTAAGTGGGGTAACGTTCATAGCTGAATGGTAAGGGGAGGCTGACACGTTAATCAAGGGCTGCACATCTGACAGGAGACACAAATGTAGACAGCACTTATTAAAGCAATATTTAAAATTTTCAGAGTTCTTTTCTACTGTAATTATTTACATTCAGTGCTGCCCAACAGAGTGAAGGACTGCAGCATTTCTGATCTGGAGATGAGGGCTGAAAGGCAAAAAAAGGTTTTAAAATACTATGTATGCTCTCCAAAGTGACTACTATAGGCTACACACAGATTCGCCTGCTTGTATCAGATTTGCTGGGCCTCTGACTGCAAGCTTTGCCAGTGGGATGTGAAAGTCAGGCAAGTTCCTCAAAGCGCTGACATTCCATTTATTAAAGGTTTTACATATAAAGCTTAGTTAACAAATCCGCTGACAGTGCACAAGCCGGAATAAAAGCCTGCTCTTTCTCAGGAGCAGGGATGTGCTCCCAAATTAAATATGAACGAAAATGGCATTGCAGCTCGCTGGAGTCAGGTAAGGGGGCTGACACAAATATGAGCATAATTAGGCTAAGTTTGCTGAATGAGTTCCAGTAAGAGGGGACTGCAAGAAATCCCTTGGGACATGGAGTCCAATCCACCGAAGCGTAAGCAATCTGAGGAAGAATGAGGCATGAGGGATCAAGAGTACTGCCAATACCCTTGGGCCCTGAAATAGTAGAGGATTTGTTAAATCCTGGGGAGTGGCCCTGGCTCTGTTCAGCAAAGGAGGATAAAGCAAAGCCCCCGTGGTGATGGCAAGTCTGGAGGGGAGGGAGCAGCCCTTCTGATCCCAGACCTGGGGAGTGCAGCTCAAGATGGTGAGCAGGACTCAAAAGCCAGGCACCCAAAACACAGCCAAGCAGCTGCCAGTGCCTGCCATGCACCATGGCACACGGTATTCAGCGGGACTCAACTCACGTGTCAGTCCCTGCACAAAGTGGCCTTTATTAAAGTTGGTCTAGCATTTGGCTTCACTTGTCAGCCTTACAGCTCTTTCTGAGTCTCAATTCATGTGCCTGTGAGCCTAAAGGATGATGCCAGGTGCTTTCCCCTACCAAATTCTCCCCATCTTCCTTCATATGGCTCCATTACAGTGCTTAGCCATGACTCCTGCCTGCTTAGGTTCTCCATCTCTTCTTCCAACCATCCTGGTGCTTCCTCCTTCCTTCTCATGCTCTGGCAGGGATGCTGAATGCTGATGAGACAATACTTGATCCATCTTCAAGCACTTATTTTCGGGCAATTAACTTGGCATCATAGAAGCACTTAAGAAACCTGGCTTTCCGGAGTGGGAGACAACTGACTAAAAAGCTAAGCAAGGTAGTAAATTACTGTCAAATGGCTAAAAAAGAACAGGAAAGGGGAAAAAAAATAAAAAGAAGCTAACACTCTGATAGAAGACATTTGTAAACCTAGTCTGAGATGTGACAAAAAATCCAATCTAACCCTTTGAGCAGCCATTTGCAGGAGTCAAATACCAGCTACTATCAATTGTGCCTATAATAAGTATGCTTTGCCATTCAAGGGTGGGTGCTTCTTTTCTGACATCTCCTGATTGTGTGTCATCAATTCATTCTTGCAACAGTTAGCTAAGGCAAACGATCTATCTAGATAGCTCCCATTATTCTAATTTTCATAGGCCTACCAATCACTAGTGGACTTCATCATTAACTATCTCTGCCACAAAACCTCTTGCCTTCTTCCATTGGTGATAATTCACACATTATCAACACTGTACTTATTGACCGAGTCTTAATTTCAATTCAGGGAAGCAGAACCAAAAGCAAATAATTCCATAAAGCAAAATCCCAAGCGTTTCCCATGGCATTATTTTCCTGTCCCTAAAAGGACACTTTCAAGATTCATTTGCTTTTCACACCATGGATGCCAACCCCACGGCTGGCTGTGGCACCTGGGAGCAGTGCATGAGCGAAGCCAACCTGGGAGCCACCAAGCAGCCTGTCCCCACTGTACACCAGGCTGTTCCCTCCTATCCCATTAACAAAGACGTTGAAGAGCACTTTTAACAATGACATAGATAGAGGGATCCAGTTCTTCAGCATATTTACTGATGACACCAAGCTGAGTGGTGCACTTGACACAATAGAAGGAAGGGACGCTGTTCAAAGGCACTCTGTTCAAAGGGATCTGGACAGGCTAGAAAAGTGGGCATATGAGAACCTAATGAGGTTCAACAAGGCCAAGAGCAAAGTGTTATACTTGGGTCAGGGCAACCCCAAGTACGTGTAAAGACTGGGAGAAAATTCATTGAGAGCTGCCTTACAGAGAAAGACCTGGGGGTCATGGCAGATGAAAAATGTAACTTGAGCAAGCAGCGTGCACTTGCAGCCCAGCAGGCTAATGGCATCCTGGGCTGAATCAAAACAGGGGTGGTTAGCAAGGTGAGGAAAGTAATTATCCCCGTCTAATCTGCCCTCAATAAGGTCCCACCTGGAGTATTGTTTCCAGGCCTGGAGCTCCCAGTTCAAAAGAGATGTGGAGCTGCTGGCGTGGGTCTAGAGTAGGGCCATGAAAATGATCAGAGGGCTGGAACAACTCTCCTATGAAGACAGGCTGCAGGAGCTGGGCTTGTTCAGTCTGGAGAAGAGAATGCTCCAGGGAGATCTAATTCCTGACTTCTCATATTGAAAAGGAGATTATACACAGGAGATAAATCAACTTTTTATACAGTTAATGATAGGATAAGAGGGAATGGTTTTAAACTAAAGGAAGCAAGATTTAGTTTAGATGTCAAGAGGAAGTTTTCTAATGAGAGGATGGTGAGACACTGGCACAGGCTGCCCAAAGAGGTTGTGGATGCCTCATCCCTCGAGGTGTTCTAGGCCAGGTTGGATGGGGCCCTGGGCAGATTGATCTAGGGCGTGATCTAGCGGTCAGCAACCCTGCCTTCAGCACGAATGTTGGAACTAGAAGATCTTTGAGGTCCCTTCCAATCCAAGTCATTTGGAAATGAAAATTCCGTGATCCCCTCTGTGGCTTTGACAGCAGTGGGGGTGATCTGGAGATCAGAAGCATGTCCATTTTGCAGGCAGAGCTTCAAAACTGAACTGAATAAATTCCAGCTACCTTCCACTATTTTATACGACTCTCCTTGCAGATGCCTACAGCCACAAGAAGCCTACACACATCTGCATTATAAAGTGTCTTTTAAGAAAAACAGAAGTTCTTCAATTTAAGAGGTGCTTTACTCTGTGCTGCAGTTTTCTTGCATGCAGTTTCTCCTGTCAGCCTTTCCAGCTGCTTCCTCATCCTATCAGTGAATGATGTCAGAGATGGAGCTCCAGTGCAGCACTGTGCAGACATGAGCATCAGGGCTTCCTTCAGAAATGAAAAGGTAGGAACAGACAGACAGACATGGAAAGAAATTCCCATACTTTTCCTGTTTTGCAAAACTGGCAAACTCGAAGTGTTTCCTTTTGCCTGACTGAATTGACATAATGATGTAAAGCCTATGTTTGAAAATCCACAAAGCGCATACATAAATATAAGCTACCATCCTCCTATGCACCTATTTACACAAAGAAACAGGGATTTCAAACATCCAGTAAGCCTTATGCTACAATTTATGATTTGTTCCCATTAACTATTCAGTGTTATAAATCAAGCCCTCTATGTTCTGATACTTTATATAAATAAATCATGGCTCTCGCACAATAGAATCCTACTCGCATACATTTGCATTGTTCCCTCAAAATAAATGTATATAGAAAAAACTTCATGCAATACTATCCATGCAGTCCTCTTCTAAGAGAGTTTAAAGGGAACAAAATCTAGAAACAAAGGCAGGCAGTACCTTTAAGAGGAAAAATCTTCTGGAGAGAATGGTCGAATAGCACGTACAGCCATTCCAGAGCACAGTGGGTAATTCAAAATCACAACAGTTCCGGTGCTTGCACTCAGGTTGAGCAAGAGAGGGAGACAAAAAGCCCTTCTTTCCCCATCTGGTCCTTTTCACTTTACAGACACCTTACTGCTAAATGGGAGGAGCTGGTATTGCTCCAGAGATACAACAGGGATGAGTTGAAAAGGAGGATCTGGCTTACCATTTCCACAAAAATAATAATAATAATAATAATGTTATGGGATAAGTATGGACGCTCCCATTAAGGTTGAATTCTCAGTTGCACGCTAAGAGGCTGAACTGCATTCAGGAGGGTTTGTTGCATCCCATGCCCCACCCTCCCACCTCCAGCTCCACAGACCTGCATACACTGGGCTTCAGGGCAGCAAAGTATGACATAGAGCACTGGAAGCTGCCCCAGTCCTGCTTCCCAGGACCCATAGTTCTGCTGTCATAAGCCATTTCATGATCATGGAAGCATGGTAAGTGTAGATCCTTCAGTTCTTGTGTTCTCACCCTCTTGGGCATGTCCTCATCCTTTCAGTTAGCTGAGAATGCTGCACACTCCAACCACAAGAGAAACAAAATCTGCTTCCAACCAAGNAATAATAATAATAATAATAATAATATTATGGGGTAAGTACGGATGCTCCCATTAAGGTTGAATTCTCAGTTGCACGCTAAGAGGCTGAACTGCATTCAGGAGGGTTTGTTGCATCCCATGCCTCACCCTCCCACCTTCAGCTTCACAGACCTGCATACACTGGGCTTCAGGGCAGCAAAGTATGACATAGAGCACTGGAAGCTGCCCCAGTCCTGCTTCCCAGGACCCATAGTTCTGCTGTCATAAGCCATTTCATGATCATGGAAGCATGGTAAGTGTAGATCCTTCAGTTCTTGTGTTCTCACCCTCTTGGGCATGTCCTCATCCTTTCAGTTAGCTGAGAATGCTGCACACTCCAACCACAAGAGAAACAAAATCTGCTTCCAACCAAGTATCTTCTCTTTACTCAAACAGCCATTTTGGTCTAGACCAAAGGCCTAGATGTGCTGTTGTCTTCAAACATCACTCACAGAGGATGACAAATCCAGAGCACTGAGACAGAGCAACCATTTAGCCACAGTCTTCAGCGTATTCTCCCAGACCTGAGCAATTCAGGACCTGAAATGAGGCAATGTTCAGCGCTGCACACAGGTCCTTCCCAACCAACGGTTTTCATTAGTGCTAAACCAGCTGCAAAAATATTTGTCAGTGCTTCATTAATGCCAAATGAGCCCTGCAAGTATGCATGTTTTGTTAAGAGATCATGAAGTACTTGAAAGGTAGGAGTTTTTGTTGTTGTTAGTTTGCTCTATTTCCTTCCCTATTTTAGATTTTTTTTTTTTTGGTCTTATTTCCCCTCCCATGAAGTTCAAAAGCTGGTAGCAATTTACAACAATTTACAATTTTAAATGTATGCACATACATATGTGCCTGTGCACGCAAACAAGCCAGAAATGTCGGCAAGTCTCTTTTAGGGAATGAAATTCCATTGCAGGGTTCTGGACTC
>PPHD01015992.1:0-15798 GCA_002909625.1 Bambusicola thoracicus
TTCAGGCCGTGATTCAACAGTTCCCATACACTCACTTAGTTCCCTTTTTTTTTTTTTTGCCATAAAGGTACACATTCAACTCTTCTTGGAAAGACTGGTTTCCACCCCTCCCGCCCCCACCCCCAGCTTCACTCTCACAAACATCAGTAGATCTGGAGCACTTTCCCCACGCGTGGTTAATCAGCTTTGCACATGAAAGAGGATGCCAAATGCCCCAAACTAAAGCCGTGTCCACAATCCAAAAACATACCCTAATTCAGCAGCAAAACTAGGCATAGACTCTAGTTCTTTGGTGTCATGATTTCTTGCAGTTTTTTTTTCCATTCATTACATAGACACTACATGAAAGCGAAATGTTTGTTGGACCGAGTCACTACATCTCTTGAGTACTTTGGTGTTCTACTATACAGAAACAAGAAACCATGCACACAAATTTAATCTGTTGTACCTGAAATGACGATTGGACAGGTACCTATCATGTAGTTAGCGAAATGTACAAAAAATTTCATTCTATGTTCAGAACTGTACTAGTAAACTTGGGCAGCTTTCGGGTACATTACCTGCAAAATCCTAGACAAGATATATATCCTTTTGTCGATATAAAGATGATAAAATAATTGATAAAAATATAGAAGACAAGCAGAATCTCCTAGTTATATTCTATATTATGAAGAAAATTGGATGATGTAGACAAATCTATGAAGAAATGAATTATTACCTATTGCCAATGATATTTATGAAGATGTTTAGTTCTACCCATAAAACATCCTAGAATTTGCATAGCTAGAAACTCACAATCAAGAATTTTGAAAGAATTATCTGGCAAGCAAATGGAAACAATGGGCTTCCCTTTCAAAACAACTTTGGAGTTTGAGTGTGTTCCAGAAGACCAGTAAATACTTTCATTTTAAAAGTATTTGAAAAATAAGAGGGATCATCAAGGTTGCTTAGAAGCCAGTTGACCTAATGCTGACTTGGCAAAATCAAAGTGTAATCTATCTGGGTTACATTCAGCTAAGAAAGGAAACATGATAATATTTGATTTAATTGAATGAAAAAGATCTCATTAAAAGAATTGCATATCCTTTTGTGGCAATGTAAATTTGGTACTTCAAGATAATGGTCCAGGACTAATACAGCAAGACTTGCATTTAAGTATGACACAGCCTGGTCCTTTTGTAAAGGAAGAGAAAGGCAATAGGTAAGTGCTACATGAGGGAGCCAAACCTTACTGGGAGACACTTAAACCTGTTCAATTAAATTTAGTTGTTTGGAAAGATGACTGAAGCTTTATCACAGGCCTGTAACTCATTAGAAAAAGATTTCTGATAGAAGACAATGTTAATGTACTGAACACAGGCATAATAAGACCTTATGAGAAGAAAAAAAAAGAAAAAAAGTAGAAGAGAATGGCAGTTTCAATGGCAGTGAAAACCAGCACAGTAAGAGACATGGTTGATCAACTGCAGGGCTTTAAACTGTGCAAGTCTTAAGTTTTTCTTGAAGATTTATCTGAATTGTAGACCAGCAATACTATCATTAGTCATGGCTGAGATTCCATTACCATGTTGTGGGTGACTTTTCTAAATGATTTCCAGCCTACGTGATGTTTCCTTTTAAAGCAATGAGAATTTGCAAAATCCAGCTAAGAAGTGACAACTGAATCAGTAGAGGACAAGGAGTGCTGCCACATTCCAGCAAAGACTTGAGATGCAAACTAACATGGAACTCCAGGATCAATACAAAGTCTTCTTGGGTACAGACATACAGGAACAAATGGATTGGCATTATGAAGAAAACACAAAGTTAAAGATTTCAGGAAGCTGAAGAGAAAGGACCACAGGATCTTGTTAGAGAATATACCACTCCTGAAAGTGGAAGTTAAATAATTGAACTGCTGGCAGCCTGAGAATACAAAGCTGACACAGCTGCACTCTGAAACTTGAGGCTTTTTCTCTATAGTGGATAACTATGTATGGATGTTAACGTTTTGCATCCTGCATGTAGCTACTATACTTTTTCAGTTACCCTCAGGCACTCTGAATATGTTAAACAGCCTCAGAAATTCAAAGAGGAAGACCTGATAAAAACTCAACTAGGCAACAATGAGAGTAAAATATTTTCCATTATTTCTACCCAGACTTCTGTTGCTGGTGTAAACAGAAACAAGAAATTCAACGGACTGGGGGAAAAAAAAAATAGAAGTCCAAGAATAAAGT
Organism: Bambusicola thoracicus; assembly: GCA_002909625.1. Taxonomy (NCBI): domain Eukaryota; kingdom Metazoa; phylum Chordata; class Aves; order Galliformes; family Phasianidae; genus Bambusicola; species Bambusicola thoracicus. Next base: position 2,220 of record PPHD01015992.1, read on the forward strand.
GGCACTTCTGAAACTCAATGGGAAAGCTCCTTAATAAAAGGCAGTTTCTTCCTGTGTGATAGTAACAGAAACAGAAACAGCAGCAAACTGCACAAACACAAGCAGTACCTTTGAAATAGTCGGTAACAAAAGAATTGTACAGCCTTAAATACACAGACATCCCCGTGCTTGGTAATAGATTCCAAGAAGAGGAAGGATAGAAGACATAAGAAAACAATGCATCAAACAAGGAAAGGTGATCTCAAGCACCTTTAACACAAAACAAACGAAAACAACAACAAAAAACCTCACAACACTGCAAGAAATTTTAACTTGCGAGACATTCCCCGAGGAATTGAAGCCGTCAGCCAAATATCCTTCCCATTTTCAAAATTAATTTTCTTAAAACCAGACACTGCACCCAAAATAAGTCGATTTCTCAGACTTCAACGTGATCCATGCAGGACATCATAATGTGAGTGCAAACTGACAGTTCTGTCATGTTCATATTGACTGTGAGCACGTGGAGGAGAGCTACAAGCAGTAATAAACCTACGCAGTGTCCGTGCTTCACAAAGCAAATTTCCAAGGTGAGCAAACCTGTGAACTGAGTTGTCTGTAAGATAAAAAAAATGTAAGGCAGGAAAATGTGGATGAAAACTATTCTTTAATTAAAAAATTATTATATGGCCAAAAACGTCCCAATTCCACAAAGCTTTGGGTAAAAGCTTGTTCTGGGTTCAGTGAGAAAGTCTGCGAGCGAGAAAAACCAACTGAAACAAGGGGGGAAAGAAAGATAAAAAGCCAAAATACAACACATGGAAAAGGAGAAGCTCAGACAACAAATGAGATAAAAATAGATATTATTAGATAGGAACAAAAAAAAAACCTAGTAAGGGAAGATTTGTGGAAAGCAAAACTACTGATAAAAGGAAAGGAATTTTGGAGTTTTCATTTGTTGTGTTTTTGTTGGTTTTGGTTGTTGTTGTTGTTTTAAATAAAAAACAAAGAAATACTACTAATAGTACTGATCCATGCAAAATAAAAGTTATTAAACTGCTAGGGACAGAGAATAAAGAAAATCAGTCAACAAATACTTCTAATCCCATACTTAGAAAGAAACAGAATGTGGCAGTAGTATGAATATAGCAACTTCTCTTCAGTACCGTAGTATCAAAGCAAGAAATTAGACAACATCTACTGGGGAAATATATTTTTAAGTCAGTAAAGAAACAGTCCTAGAAGAGTCGACTAAGCAGCTCTCTAGCCCAACAATTCCAATCTTAATTGATGTGGGATATTAGAGAAATTCTGCAAGACATTTATGACAGTATTCCCAAAATGCAAATGAAAGGACTCGGTGTCAAAATCAGTCTGAGGCAAAATAATGGAAAAGCTGTTGAGATGAATGAGTGAAGAATGAAACCTACAATCCAAAGGTTCATGAAAAACAGATCTTGTAGGGGGAGAAAGAAAAAAAAGAAGAAACAAAACCCTGGTTTCATTCTTTGATGACATCATTATACGTTTGGTTGAACAAAGGGGACTGCATAGGTGCAACATACTTGAATTTTCATAAGGCATTGACCTAGCACCATAAGTCAAAAAGATTTACTGTACATAATCACATACTAAGAGGATTAGGAAATGCCTTCTAGCCTGCAAGTCTCAAAAAGAAGCTAATAAAAAGTTACACTGAATGATGCTTTTCAAGTTAGTGTAGGTCAAATGGATCTGAAAGTAAAGCAACAACTGATACAGTTTGTGGGTGACAAAACTGGCAAAGTGGCTTGTGACCTGGACCGCTATAAGCCAGGTCAAACAAGATGGACTTTGAGACAGTCTCACATTAAACAAGCAGGAAATAAGAACTTGGACTATCTCTATAGAAAGAGGAAAAGACTACCATGGGAAGCTGAGATTTCTGACGAGCTAGGAATTGCACCAGATAAGCAGCTAACGTGAACTCCCGTATAATGCTGGAGAAAAGAGAAAATGCAATCCTCTGCAGACTTAAGGCAAAGGGAAGGGCAATCTTGTCCATGGCACTGGAGATTGAACACTTAAGTTGGAAATGAATGCTTTCACAAGATACAGAAAAAAATTGACAAGATGTGAAAATAAAAGACAAGAATAACTCAGAGGCAAGAGGAAATCCCTTATAGTGGAAGACTGAAAGAGTTCCCTCTATTTAGCTTGTACAAAGTAGATTGAGAGATGTTAGTGTTTAAATACCAGGTCAGAGGAGGAAGCTCTAAGGTTCTCTAAATCAGTGGGATGGATCTGAACTGGAAGCCAAAGGCAACCAAATCCAAGAGAAACCCGACTTAGATATTTAAAGAGCAAGAACACAAAGCCCTTGCAGAGGGTTACCAATGGAAGGGATTTGCTGTGTCCCCTGTGCCTCAGAATCAAGCCAATACTTTTTGTGATCATGCACTTAAAATACACCTTAGCTATCGAGGCTCAGTGCAGGATAAATAGGTTGAAATGTCACCTGTAAATTGTAGAAGTCAGGTAGCCTCTTCTAGCCTGATCTGTAAACCTACAAAAAACTTCAGCTACTTGCAGCCAAGCCTGCTGACTAAGCACAGAGAAGCAACTCTGCCATAAGCTACGCAGGTGCAGAGCTGCAACTTTCACTGCACAAACCACAGGGCTGCCTGAAGACAGGGATGCATTACTCACGGTGCTCGGTGCTTGCAGCAGCAAGATGCTTGTGCTGCAGTCTGGTGCGTGGGGAAGGAACACACGGCACAGGGGCAGGGTGCTTGCAGCAGCACCTCTGAGGAGCCTTTTACACCAGTTTATTTCTACACAAAGTGATTAAAAAAAAAAAAAAGCTCCTTCTGGTTGTTCATACAGAAATCTGAAACTATAGGCTTTGAGTGGGTATTTTAAATCCCAACACATGCTTTTTTCCCTTGCCTTCTCATTCGAGTCAGCCTCCATGATCCAAAGAAACTAAGAGGTGATACACAAGACCAGTAGTCATGTGGACCAAAAAAAAATAATAATAATAATAATAATAATTAAAAAAACCCAAACAAACCAAAAGGGAAGGAGAAGCTAAGACAAAGAGAGAGGGAAAAACAAACGAAGATTGAAAATAAAAATTCGCCAGGATAATGCGTTTTATAAACACAGAGATAGAAACAGTTACAGCAAGGACAGAGCGGGCCAGGGGTGGGGAATAGATATTTATATATATATATATGTATATATATATAAATTCACGGGGCCTTCAGTTTATTCTTGCTGGCTCCCCGTTCTCTTTAGATTGGTCTCTCTGTGGGGATCTTCATCCCTTTCTCTCCACTGTCCACCTTTTGGGGATTCTCTCCCATGATCAGGGTCCAGAAGAGGCCACCACTGCCATGTGAGTCCAGCCCGTCTTGGCAAGAGGAGCCTGAGAGAGCACTCTGGTGAGAGCTGAGCAGAGAAGCTAGCCTTTCCCTACCACCCGCCGGCTCCTCGAAAGACTGGTCTACTCCTCCTCCTCTTTCCCTTTAGGAAACGGGGCAGGACAGGGGCGTGAGTCAGAACTGCTGTTGTTCCACCTTGCGGGAAAGGGAGTAGAGAGAAGGGCGATGATTATTTTGGCAGTCTCTCACCCTCCCCTCCATTGCTTTTTGGTTTGTTGTTGATGCCTGCAGGCTTTTCTGAGGAGGTGGGGGAAGCAGGAGGGAGAGAAGTACAAGCTGCTAGGACATTATCCACAACGGGCAGGAAGAGAAATGAGCAGGAACCCACATTCCTATGGGGCCTTGGCCGTTACGCTGCTCAGACAGCTGGGAGAGGCAGCAGCCAGTTCCAACAGACTCCTCTCTATTGCTCTCCACTAGGGGAGAAAAAAGAGTGCAATACTCCATAGCCCCCAGGCAGTGTAGGCACCTGTCCAGCCCAGAGAACATGCCTCACCTCTCCCCCACACTGGTCTCACTTTCCACTGGGGAGATTTATCCCATCCAGTCCTGGGGGCAGGACGATCGACCCCTCCTCCCTTTCACAAGCAGGAGGAACAGGAATGGATATTTCCCTCTTAGACACTCAAGGAAATCCTCAAAAAAAAAAAACCATCCAGCTGTGAACCCTGCCACATTCTTCTGTGGCCCACTGAAAGCGTGTCCAAGCCCCTGTACATACTAGGACTCCATTTCATTCACCACGCATGTCTCAACACCTCCCCACCCCTTCATATGCATCCTACAGTGAGAGAAGGCAAAACAGAGGCCTTTCTTTGGGTTTTAAAGGAGGGGCTCTTGCATGAGGAAGTGATCCCAGCACAGGAAAGGGGCTCTTGCACAAGGAAGCATCCTCCTACCAGGCAGGCTGTTGCACAGAAGGAGCACCCCCTTGATAAAGGCTGTTATTCAAGGGGCTGCCATGAACAGGGTTACACGGCCAGAAGAGGCTGTTGCAGGAGGAGAGGCCGGAGACTGTTGCACGAGGAGGGCCACCACACAAGCGGTGCCCCTGGGCGCAGGCTATGCACAAGAGGCTTTCTGCTCCCTGGCTTGAGGTCTCTCTAGGAGCTGGAGAGGTGCTCCACTTGGATGGTGCTGGTGCTGACAGTGAGGCAGATGTCCTTGTGATGCTCTGAAGTCTTGTAAGGAGTCAGGTCAAAGGAGCACTGAGGGGGAGGATTGGGTTGGTTAGTGTCTCCAGAAGGGCCCCCTGCTGCCCCACCTCCCTGTGGCTGGAAGTGCTGCTGCTGCTGAGAGGCCTGGGCTTGGGCCTGAACCACCTGCTGCTGTGGATCAGGGATGTTGTGTTTCCGCATGTGCTTCATCAGGTACGTCTCCTGCAATGGGAAGAAGGGCATGACAGGTGGGGATGACTTGCAAAAAACAAAGGAACAGGGAGGGATACAACAGCTTATGGCACTGCTTCCACGGGACCTACTCCCCAAGGAAGTGTTACCACTTCTGATACTTCTCAAGGAGCCAACACTCACCGAGGTGTAGGCCCGGCTGCAGATGGAGCAGGTATAGACCTTGGCATGTTTCACCGTGTGTGTAGCCAGGTGTACCTCCAGCGAGGCAGCATCTGTGTATGCACGGTGGCAGTTGTGGCACTTGAAAGGTTTGTCTTTGTTGTGCTGCCGTCTGTGGGACTGGGGAATGGCAGCAGGGCAGGGGAAAGAGAAAGCAAGTGCAGAGAAAGAGGTGAATATTAATACTGGAGATGGCTTTACCTCTAACACTCCCTTCCAACCAGGCTCCGAGTCCCCCAGGACCCAGTATGCTGAGTGAGGTACACCTGGCTTCTAGCACAGGACATGGTACTTTTCACTCCAGTCCACTGCATCTTCCCCACAGATTCCTTATTTTCTCAGCCCTTCTACGCATTTGAAGAGCAGTCTCCTAACTCTTCACAACATCCATCTTCTCAGTCTCAATGCAACTCTTTCAGTCTTTTCCTGCCCTTCTTCTCTCCTGCCCCTCTTCACACTGACTCCCCACGTCTATCGACTATCAAAGCAAGATCTTCCTTAACTGATCGCAAGCATTTTGCCATTTGGCATTTTTTACAGTTCCCTTCCTCCACGATATTGCAAGAGGACATATTACCTTTGCTTCCCTAAATCTCTATTCCTACACTAATTCCATTGTAAAACAAACAACAACAAAAAAAACCCAGATACTGAGATTTTATTCCACACATAACATTTAGAAAATGCACTGCCCCAGCTATGTTAGAAAACTGCAGAACAGATGGGAAGAATGTTACTAAGGTCTCACCACATTCAAGTCAAGCTCATAATTTTACAGGATGCAACTGTTTTTGTGACTTATTTGGGTCACTAGTGCCACAAAAGCCATGAATCTCTTCCCGACCCAGCACTTCAATAGCATTTCTGTATTCTTTCACTCTCCTCCCAGCTGCCCAATTTCTCCACCTCCTCCCGCTTGACAGCTGTATTTGCCACCCACACTATTGAGCAGGGCATGCCCAGCCTCTTACCTGCAGATTGGAAAGTTGCGTGAAAGCCTTTTCACAACCAGGGTGAGCGCATTTGTAGGGTCGGTCCCCAGTGTGGATACTGTCAAGGAGGAAGAGCACAAATGGGAAGCAGTGAATAGACAGGCAAGGCAGACTGCCAGGGCCTGATTCTGTGATCAAATCTCACAGCCACTCAGGAGAGCAAGGGTAGGGATGATGCTGCCTCCAGCTGCTGTTCTATCTGGACAAAGAGAGCTCTGCCCAGCTCCTGTGTCCAGCTAGAAGTTAGAAAACGCATGCAGTCAAGCAGAGTTCAGAATGTGACTAGGACTGAAGAGTAAGACTTTATGAATGGATGGCCAGCTTGGCACATGGGCCACATAGGAACGGGTGGTTAGGAGTCTGGGGGCCCAGGCTCCCTGCCTCGAGCTCAGGAGAACCAAGAAGAATCCATTCTCCTGCTTCCACAGTATCAAGAAAGTAGCTCTGCTCCTTCTCAGGATACACACTCCAAAAGTTCTCCCCTTACGTTATCAGGGAAACATGTTCACATCCCTGTCCCCCTGCAATGCCAGGACAAGCTTCCACACACTCAGTCCGACCCCCAAAGAACCGGGCTGGGATCCCCTATGGCCAATGCCTCTCACTCTATTGCTCTCTCTCTGTACCCCCCACGGTGCCAGACCAAGGATCCCCAGGGACAGCACATGCCCGCTTCTGCCCTGCTGTGGTCAGTGTCTCCTGCGCAGTCTCCATGCCGTCCACTCTGCTGGGCCACCTCCTTCTGTGTGTGCAGCCGGTCGCATCCCCCGCCCGCCCCCCGCATGCTTGGCGCGCGTGTGCTCCACAGGTGCATGCCGGCAGCGCGGGGGGGCCAGGGCCAGGCCCCCAGCCTCCTCTGGCCCTTACCGTGTGTGCTGCTGCAGGTGGGAGAGCTGGCGGAAGGCCTTCTGGCAGTAGCGGCAGGTGTAGGGCTTGGCCCCCGAGTGGATGCGGAGGTGCTGGGCCAGGTAGGATGTGTTGGCGAAGCTCTTGGAGCAGTGAGGACACTTGTGCGGCTTGACAATCGCCGTGTGGAGCTTGGAGTGGATCCTGCCGAAGAGGAGGAGGAGCAGCAGCAGTTGGACACGACCGCCATCTGGCTAGTGCTGACGGAATGAGGGCACAAAGGGGGTGGGACAGCACCACTATCTGCTACACAGAGGAACTCCAAATACGGCATGAGCTCACTCAGTCTCAAACCGGGCTCCCCTTGGATTCAAGAGCCCGTGGTCTGTCCGCACCGGGGGAGGATCCAGAGAGAGAGAAACTATAGAGTTTGGACTGAGGGGCATTGGCAGAGCTGTGTGTGGGAAGCCTATGGCTGAAATAACAGGGGGCTGCAAGCCTGGACTGAGTTGTTTGGCAGAACTACGCTGGGGTGATAGGGAACAGTCCTTCTATGTGTACGCTACTCTAGTGCTGGAAAAACCAGCCCTACCTTTTGTCAGATGATGCCGTTCCATTGCAGACACCCCTCAGAGTAAGCAACATTAACTTCTGTGCACACCCAGCCCCTCACAGCAAGCAATAGGTCTTAATGTGTCAGATACTGTTGGTTGGTTGTGCCTGAGACGTGACCAGCCCACAGAAATCAGCAAGGTCTCCCCACGTAGTCACCCACTGAGGGTGCTTACTCACAGCATGCTGGGATGACAGCAACATGCAGTGCAGAAGGCCCCCAGCCTCCTCTGGCCCTTACCGTGTGTGCTGCTGCAGGTGGGAGAGCTGGCGGAAGGCCTTCTGGCAGTAGCTGCACGTGTAGGGCTTGGCCCCTGAGTGGATGCGAATGTGCTGGGCCAGGTAGGAGCTGTTGGCGAAGCTCTTGGAGCAGTGAGGACACTTGTGTGGCTTTGTCTCCGTATGGGACTTGGAGTGGATCTGCATCTCCGACTTGGAGTAGAAGGTCAGCGAACACATCCGGCACCTGGGACCGGGGTGAGGGGAAGAGACAGCGTCATACGGGGGCAAGCCCCAATATCTATCAACTCTAACTGAAAGGGCTGATCCACACTGAGTGAGTAATGGGCATTTTCTTACTACGTGGTTCTGGGGAGGTTTCATCTGGGACATTGTGCTCAGCTGCAAGTGCTCCAGTTCCAGAGGAACAAACTTAAGCTAGGAACTGGCAGAAGAGACCAACTATACTCTGCAGCCAGACAAGGGAAGGTCTTGGGAGAATCAAAGAGATTAATTTATTCCACTTACAAGGAAGACAGGGCAGCACTTTGGAAGTTTTCCAACAGCAATCTGAAGGGGACAGGAACATCAACTCCCAGACAAAAAAACATTTTGTTCATCTATTATTTATTTCAGCCAAAAAAGTTGGAAAACCTGAAAAATCCCAGGTTAAGCTTCATCCTCATTATAAAAGTTAATTCCACGTACTGCAAAGTCTGCAGAAGCAGTTATGATGAAACCACTTAATTCTGCTCCCGTTTTTGGAGAAGACACATTTATGAAGACGATGCTGAAAGTAACAACAGTGCTGCCTTCCTAGTGAGTCTCAAAAGATGCACTGCACATCAAATCGGATATTTCACTGGCCTAATTGGCTTTCACCATTTCTATTTTAGTGGTGTTTTGAAATGTTTTGTCTGGGAGTTTGGACCCATCTGTTCCCACAATGATCAGAAGCGTGTTTGATAACACAGGCTCTCTGAATAGGGAGAAGCAGTGGGCAACTATCTCCAATGGACGCCGATGTTAAAAACCATTCCTCCACTATAACACCGGGTTAAGAGAAGACTGCGCTCTTATAAAATTAAAGATGCTAAAAGAGTTTGTGGTTAATAAAGTGACAGAGAGCTAGAGACCACATCCAAGTTACTGGAGTTTTTATCTTCCCTCAAAAGCGCATGCTAACAAGTCGCAGAGTTAAGGTTTCTCTGAACTAAAAGTTTTTCCACTTGCAGACTTCTCGATTAAACAAGACAAAATGGAACCTGCACTTGGAGCTTCCAGGATCACACCTGAGGGAAAAATTAGAAGGCCTCTGTTCAACCTGCTGTGGTGCGCTAATTATGTTTCTGTCTGGGAATTTCCTTAAGTTTTACAAGCATTTAAGAAAGTGCTCAGTGACAAAAGTCTCTGCAGTTATTACAAACGTAGAGTTTATCCTGCTCCTTCCTACATCCAAATATTCCTCCTCCTCCTAGGAGAATACCTCATTACATTTACTACTGTGGCTATTTATGTTGGAGCCAGAAGCCTTTATGAGGCATGTGGTCTAATTAGCACATGCAATGTAGGCAGTATTTATCCAGAACCTACCTGAACTTCCACAGGCCCTTCCAAGCCACAGCTTGACTTTGAGCCATTTAACTGGAAGCCATGCCTCCCCAGCAAGCACTCTACCACATATCTGCCATAACATTTTTCTTATCTATCACCGTTTCTTTAAATTCATTATCATCTCTAACAGTTGTTTCCACATTTTCTACCTTCATCTTTCTCTTACCTCCTTCTAACTGCACAACTGAACACAACAAATAAGTTAAACACATCCTTATTTAATTCCTCCCCCACACACACAACCATCCTTTCTAGCATCAACAAATAGAAGCGATCTGAGTGTTTATCCCCAGGTCTATTAGAGATGCAAGGAGCAAGAAAGAACATAAAGATCACCTTTTAGAAAAATCAGGTTTTGGTTTACAAACGCAAGCATCTCTAAACACTTGTCCAGTTTGCTCTAGACTTCAGGAAACATTTAAAGCTAGACCTGAAGACAGCATAGGCACTTCACAATTATCAAGTCATATTTAGAAAATGAGAATTGTATTCCTGAAAGTAGCAATGCAAAAAAGAACTTCAAAGTGAACACTGAATGAAAAGTATCTCCAAGCTCCAAGTCCAGTGCCTTGCTAATGCAACGAATTAAGCCATAACGCCATGCATGACCTTAGCAAGCTCCTTTTCAGTAGATGCTTACTGCCAGTACTCTCAGTTGAATTCTGCTATGCAATATCACTCAAATGAGGAATCATTCAATTGAGAACAAGCTTCCAGTGTGATGTTGTGCTAATATGGCTAACTGAATCGAAGAGGAACAGCAGGCATCATATTTGTAGATATGAATTGTGCAACTATTCTTGCAACAGTGTATCTAATGCTGAAGACTAAGTAGCCAACAATTACTGAAATATCCAGACAAGTTCAGAGAACTTAAGAATCATGGTGTGTGGAAAATCTACCTCACAGTATAGATTCACTGAGCCCAGTCTATCTAGGCTTGGAGGAAAGGTTAAAAGACAGGCTGGTTAGTATCCATTTAAATCTATGTAGGGAAAATAAATAAATAAATTATATTATGGGTTTGGTTTATGCAGCAAAGAAAAGTATTGTAAGATACAATAGTTGACAGTACAAGTTAGAAAAACCCAAGAAGAAACAGGATCATTTCAACCATGAGAATAAAACATCTTTGGAGCATTCAGGGGCTGTATTTTGTTCTCAATCACTTGGCTCCTACAATTACTGTTTTTAGAATTCAGCTCCCTGTCCAAGTGTTCTACTTTTCTAGACATGTAGCTCCAGTGTACATACAGTCCTGGGAACTGATATCTTCTCTGCTGTATGTGACCATATATTTTAAACATCCTATTCTTTTTTGAAAAAAAATTAATGAACTTTACTATGTCTAAGCACTCCCACCCATTAAGTATGTAATGACATAAAGCCATCTAGTTTATTGTCCAAAACATCTGTGCAGCAATTCCTTTACTTATGTGCTTTGTCAGCTATCTGCCTTCAGGTCAGAAATTCCCTAGAATAAACTGTGATGCAGAGAAACAACGTTCTTCTCCATTCGGACAATAAACAAGAAAGTATTTCAAAACCTCCCTGGAACCTGCATGAATGGAAGATAAACCTCAATATGAGGGAAAACAACAAAGCCAAGAGACCCCACACCCACATACAAAACAACAACAAAACCTCTCCAAAACACCCAGAAGATAAAACAAAACAAAAAAAACCAACCTCCCTTGTCTGCATTTAGCAGCTGTAGAGGTCTCCAAACTGTTTTTAAAACAACATGAAAATATATTTCATATATATATGGACCCATTTTCCAATAATCCAACTAGCATCAGCCCAGAGAGGGCAAGAATGTTACGTAGCATTAACAAATTCATGAGCCTTATGAGTTGAAAAGGCCCTGGAATACAGCAGACAGCTGCATTTTAGAGTTTTGCATCAAGCGGTTGCAGGCATTTTCATGGGAACAAATGATCTATTTAATTAAGGGCTTTGCATTTTGCCTCAGACTACATCTAATATTAAAGGGGAAGACGCAATCAGTCCTCTGGTGGGTAAATATGGATTAAAAAAAAATGTTAAATCTATACGGGTAATGAAGACATCACATCTGACACTTGCAGTGTTTCAGTATTCTATTTCACTGCAATCCTCCTTGCTAGGAAAAGTAGGCAGCGCTGTTTGCTAAGCACGGACACAGCACTATATGAAATAATTCATCTTTTTTGTTAATATGCATTTTTAATCTTTTCTCCCCATTGTGCTTCTGAACTACTACTTCCACTGTATTCTGAAAGCGAGTAACACAAATGAATGCAGTATTCCCATTGAGAGTATAACAAAATATCCTACGACTGTTTGTTATGGCTCTGCAAATTTAGCCTAGGAGAATAAACCCTTAATAATGCAGAGGTGCGTTTCTCTATATAAACAGTTAGTTTTATACTCATCGGTATAGTAGGGAACAGAAGTAACACCTGCCAATGTTTATCATCTTTTCTTTTTAAAGGGAACGTAGAAATAAAGCGAGACATAACAAGAACGTGTGCACGCTAAGACTAACACCCTCAAAAAATCATGAAATGCCAGTAAAAGTTGGATATATCATTCTAATTCTGCTCCCAAATGAAAGTCATCATGATGAGTCACAAACAAAATGATGCTTACAGGAGCTAGACTACAACTCCGAGGCACGCAGTGTCGTGTATTTGCTACTTTTCATAGAATGTTTTGCCTCATTCATCAGATGCTGTTATGAGATAAAATATCATCTGAAATACCATCTCATAGTAAAATCTGCCTAACATGGATTAACAGCATTTTTCAATCAAGTGCTTAATTAATTGGTGTCACAGTTGTGAAAACTGTAAGCTTTTACACGGCTTTGAGAATTCAATCTCCTATTGAGACTGGTCTTAGAATTTAACTGAGCCCTTGCCCTTTGTGTTAAGACTTCACACACAAGCTAGATCACAAGTTAAAAATAATAACTTGAAACAACAGATCAGAAAGGTCAGAAGTTAAACTAGTTGAGTTTAGGCTTTCTGAGTCAACAGATATTTAGTAAGGAAAGAAATTTACTGCCTTTGCAAAGCAGAGTTAATGAAGTAACTAATGCAATCATAGCATAATAATGGATGCACAGTGCATAAGAAATGCTGATTTCACCTTCAAATTATCCAATATTTTAAAGCTGAATTAAACGTTTCCTCACTAATATCTTGTAAGAGGCAAGGGGAAGGAGATAGAATATTTAAGATACACAGCTAGAAAACTTGTATGAGACCTAAATAAAAGTATATGAATGCCAAATACAAGCTTATGACAATTGTACTCCTGCATCCATTTGCCAATTTACACTATTGACATGCATACTATCAAATCTGCCAATTACACAGAGCTCTTCATAGACTTATTTCCACAGACCCTCCATTGCTTGGTAACGTGGTAAGACTACAGAAAACAAACATGCATCATTGTCCTGGCAAAGCAGCGACTATTTTTAAATGCTCTCTCATCATATAGCATTTCTCCAGCCCTCAGACTCAGAGGTGATTCCTACATGTTGTCCATTTTTCCAAATGATTAGAAAAATTATCAGACCCAGAATTTTGTAGCATTTCAGCATCCTTCACAAACTGCCTGTCTTCCTTTAAATACAATTGTATTTATGCTTTCAGCAACTGCAATTACCATATTTTGTCAAAGCCTCACACTGGGAACTCACATGATGTCATTTAATTTCTAGAAGTCTTCTGCATTGCTTTCCAGGATACTGTTTCCCCATTACTCACATTACTTATTCTTTAGATTAAAGATGTTCAACTGCAGCCAATAGGACACTTCCTAGAATCGCTTAATATTCCGAGCTGGAATGGACCTACCAAAAGGATCTTTGTGTCCAGCTCCTGACTCCAATTCTATCCAGGCCTACATTATTGGTTTAAACCATGTCTGAACATCTAAGTCTCAATCCCCAACTCTGCTGGAGAGGCCACGCTGTATTAACCAAGAAACTAATCACAGAATCATAGAATTGCTCAGGATGGAAAAGACCTTGAAGATCATTGAGTCCAACCACAACCTAACCATGCTACCCTAACTCTAACAGCCCTCCGCTAAATCATGTTCCTGAGCACCACATCCAAATGGTTTTTAAACACATCCAGGGATGGTGATTCAACCACCTCCCTGGGGAGGCTATTCCAGTGCTTAACCCTTTCTGTAAAGAAGTGTTTCCTGATATCCAACCTAAACTTGCCCTAGTGCAACTGAAGGCCATTTCCCCTTGTCCTGTCACCAGTGAGAAGAGACCAACTGCACTCTCACTGTAAGCACCTTTCAGATATTGGAA
>PPHD01015993.1:0-15796 GCA_002909625.1 Bambusicola thoracicus
CTCCGTCTTCATTGTCATGGTGGGCATCCTGGGCTTGGTGGGCTTCCTAAGGTACCGCCAGCACAACAACCGCATGGAGTTCCGACGTCTGCAGGACCTGCCCATGGTGAGCGATGCCTCAGCACTGCCTTGCTTTTGGCTTTTAGCTGCTTGGCAATTCTGTCCCTACTGAATTAGCCACGTTTGGGGTATTTGTAGAAGAAAGGATGCCAATCACAAATCCTGCTCCCTCTTAGGTCTCTCTCTATCCATCCAGGGTTTGCATTGAGACGGCAAGTCTTGTGCATGGCCACTACAGCTTTGCCTTCCCCTCACCCTGCAAGGGACAGTAAGAGGTTAGAGAGAGAGAGGGGAGTGCCATCCTAATTTCCTCTGAAACACCACCTTGCTAGTCTATTCTCCTGGATTCCAATGTATTTGCTCTGTGACTGTGACAAAGCAAACCTTATGCTCTGTTCCAGGGGAGATTGTCTATCTGTCTGTGTTTGACCTTTGGTGATACAAAAAGATACGAAGGGCTCAGAGCTGGGCAGGCAGCAACTTGCAGAGGTGCACTGATGCCCTCCTGCAGTTAGCAGCAAGCATGTAGATGTCATCACAACCTGAGTCGTGTTCTCCACAGCCATGCACACAACTCTTCTCTCCAAAACATACAGCAGGACAGGAGAGCGAGTGTCCAAAGATCCACTGCAAAGGGATGATGTTGACGGTTGGGCAAATGGCCACGCTGTGACAGTAGGGGTGGTGAGGCTGGGGCTGTACATCACGCAGACGTCCCATTAAAACACACTCTTCTCTGCTTCTAGGATGACATGATGGAGGATACCCCCCTCTCGCTCTACAGCTACTAGGCAGCCAGGCTGCCTCTGCCTGGTGGGCTGAACTTCCCAGAGGAGAAGGCCTTGAGGACTTGGTCCCAGACAATCTGCTGACAAATGAGGGGGCTCTGACTTGCACACAACTGAAAGATTGTTTTCAGATGGCTTTTGGTTTTTAGGTATTTTAAATAGTTCAGTGTTGAAATTTTTATGCTGGAAATCAGAGCCCAGGTCTGGCTTATTCCTCCGGGCTCTCCTAGAAAAGATATCCCAAAGAGGTGCCTCCTTCTTTTAGCGTGGTGACCAATTAGCAAAGACAACCTTTACCATCCCATTCTGCATGGGGCTCTTCTGTCCATCTGGACAGCTGCTGCTTTCAGAGGGGGTGGATGAGTGAGCCATGCAAAAGCTGTTACACTGGTGGAGTCAGCACAGGAGACTGCTGTTTTCTGAGGGAGCCAAGGATGTGGAGATCCATTCCCTTATGTTCCCTCTTGTTCTGTATTTTAAGTTTTTGTTTTTCCTTGCACTTTTTTTGTTGTTGTTCCCGTTTCAGCTTTAGTCCTGGGCTTGGCACTGCCTATCCTGAAACACCTACTGGGATGATGAGACTGCCCTGCTTCCTTCCTACATGCACACCTTTTCTCATTAAGGGAAAGCAGTAATGTGGCTGCTCGAGAAGTACCCCTGCTTAGAAACTGCTGGAAGGACATGAGCATGATTTTAGCTCAACAGGGCTTGTCAGAACTCACTCAGTTGCCAGCCAGACACACTAACTTAGTCTCACCACAATTAGGAAACTGGGTGTGCCATACTTGCTGCTTTCAGTGTAAGCTATTGCCCAGGCTTTAAACATGCTTTAGTCCACTTTTCTGCCTGGATCGATATGTCTTTCTTCAGATACCTCCCATTTTGCTGCTGGGATCTGGTTTCTGAAAGTTGTTACACAAAACTAGTACTGCACTGTCCCTCCTCTCAGCACGAGGTCAAAGTTCCTTTATAACATTGGTCTTTGAGCCAGTTAGTGTCCTGTCCCAGGACCGAACCTAAATGTAGTGCCTTCCTCCCTTCCCTTTCTAGGTGTTAGGCTGATTAGATTCTGCACTTTTGCCTCAAAATATCACTGGTGTAATCTGCAAGGCTTTAAGGTCCTGCAAGGAAACCCACGGACCAGATCCTCTGAGCACAAGTCTGAGGGTTTTCAGGTGCACGGCGTGGAAGTCTTCATGTCATGAATACCGGCTCCTGCTTTCTAATTCACATTTGATTGCAGGTAAAGAGAAGCATGTTCCCTCTCAAGAGCATTGGATTTCTGACCAAGTTGCTCCCTCAGGACACAGCAAGGGCTAGAAGTTACATACAGTTATCTCCCTCTCTGCTCTTAGAAGCCTCTGTTTCTCCTCCTTCAGTAGCAACGCTCACAGATGATGGATAATAAGACTCACTACCAAAAGTATCTATCTTTTTCCAGTGCTGTTAATATTCTTCTTAGCAGGGAAAGAGGAAATTCCCCTTCAAATGATGTACAAAGCCCAAAGATGGAGCAGAAGTGGTCAAATGGATGAACTGAGTAAGGCAGCAGTTCCTCCTTCCGAAGGGCTGACAAGTGGCTACCATGCAGTTCGGGTTCAGCTGTTGGCTTTGGCCTTGTGTGTGTTTATTGTAAGGGTGCCCAGTACAACGGGGAAGGACGGTTGGTTCTCTCCTCCTATTATTGCATGAAAACTGAAGGGCAATTGTCACAACTCCAAAGCTTTTGTATCAAGCATTGTCTGCACAGAGCAATCTCCTTAGCTACAGGCTTGTTCCCCCGCCGCAGGGCAGGGTGCTACTGGTTTTTTGGCACAAAGAGAGGCAAGTTCGTGGTGGAAAATAAAACTCCATCCTGGCTGGAACCGGTGTAGGCTGGCAGAGCTTGAAAACCATCTCTGCACCAAACAGAAAGGACAGGGGCTGGCTGTTCTGGGTTCCCATTTGCTGTCCAGGGGAAAGGGGTGAGGGAAGAAACTCACCCGACACCAAAGTGCAACTTTCTTTGTAAGATATGTTAATGGTGGATTTTTTTTCCACAATAAAGTTACAAATTCCAAAGGCGTGCCTCACATCCTCATGTTTTGATATAGTTGGATTAGATGAAATCCGTCTCAGAGAGACACGCTAATCTAACGTACCTTCAGACTCTCCTTTGTTTCCAATTGAAGCTGTCCTTATTGCCATTTGTTGTCAACTGTAAGCCTCTATTTACAGAGATGTCCTCAGAGCCAGTCTAATCCAAGCCTGGGTAGCATCAGCATTGGTTGGACTACATGATCTTAGTGGTCTTTCCAACCTTACCAACCTTATTCTATGATCTGCCATGCTTCTTTCTATAGTACATACTGAAAAGCAAATTGAAATGAACACACTTTAGATTTATAGCTGAGGTGAGGCTTCCAGGTTTGGAGATGGACCACAACCACTTGCATGGGCTTCTTCACACAGCAAAGCAAGCTTTTGCAACAGTTGTTTTCTGGTTCTGACAATTTCCACACATTCCTCTGAACACAGCACTTGCTTTTGATGGTCTCCTGGGGCTTAGTTTTAACAGCTCTCAGGCTAAAGCACAATTACAATTAATGAGCATGGGGACAAGAATTGATCAAATCATGTTTGAAGCCAAGCAGGAGGGATAGAAATACAGATCAGAGCTTGAGACCAACCTGCTCTATCTGCCCCTTCCTCCCTCCCTCCCCTGGGCCATGGTTTGAAGGGTGGATAACAGCCCTGTTCTTACCATCCCGTAGAGCAGAGTGCAGGAAGTGTTGCACTGACTCGGAGCAGGAGTGCAGCAGCAAGGCAGGGAGGCACAGTGTTACATTGCAGTAATGAAGGCTATGAAATGATGCACAACCTGGGAAGCTGTCAGCCCATGGCCAAGCAACATTCTTGTATTTGAGGGAGAACAGAAAACACCTACTGTCATTTTCCAAATACCGAGGAAGGAAGCAGGAGGCTGCATGTCTCCGCATTATTTATACTCAATTATCTATAACCACACTCAATTCAGTAACTGCAGATTTCCCATGGGGGAAGAGAGATGAGTTTTACTAAGTGTGCCTCCTGAACCTCTGCCAGAGATGTTCCCATCCAACTGCTGCTCTGCTTTGTTGCAGAGTGGGATCTTCAGCCCTCCCTTCCTTCCCCCTCAAAGTCAAAAGAAATCATACAGCTCCTGATCATGGAACAGCCAAATATGCGGTCCTGCTCATTTGTCACCGAGCAGTAAGCAAAGCTGGAAGACCATGACCACTAACATAAGAGTTTCTGTCGATATTAGGCTTCCTAAACTGTGGCTTTTTTTGCTTTATTGGTAATTCTCCAGAACTCCATCAGATGATCACAATCTTCAAACTTCCCCATACAACCATATTTGAATGGCTATACTTCCACGCACAAATGCTGTTTCCTCACAGTTGTGAGAAAACCAACCCTTCCCCAAAGCACAATTTGATGGTGTCACACTGCAGAGCACCATCATCAGCCAGAATAGGACATTTCCATTGCAGCTGGGGATACACAGCTTGCAAACTACATCCTCTGCCACAGCACATCTTCTAATATTAATAGGCTTTTATAAGCAATCATTAACTATTAACACAAAGGAAACATAGGATGCCAGACGGTGTCAAACTTGATAGATTCGTGCGTTTTACAGACAAAGCAATCGATGCACTGATCTGCGTGGCAGCCTGCACAGCCTTCTGTGTGCTCAGTCCCACTTCCTGCCTAGTAAATACTCTTGAAAGAAGTCCTCAGCCCAGGTCTGCTCCTCGCGCACCAGCAGCTCAACAATGATTAGCCTCAGTTCCTCTGCAATAATTTTTCTTTTGAAAGACCCATCAGCCAAATAACTCCCTGAACCACAACACCAGCATGATCTCGATCAGACAAGCGGTGGTCACAGCTGCAAGAAAATAAGCGTGTTTCTGTTCCTACTGCTCAGTTCCCTCTCTGTTCACAGGTAGACCCAATCCCCCACCCACAGTTCAGATAAAGAAAGAGTGCAGTAAGTTACCACAGGTATCCTCCCAGCCATAAAACAGGTCTCCCTGTGATGAACTGCCCAGAATTAATACATCCCTGCAGCAGCCTTTTGCTGAGGCTCTTTGAACTATAATGGAACATCTGTTGACAATCTCCCGCAGGGGAACTTCTCCCCTCCCGTTTTAATCCTCTCTCCTTCAGAAGTACTTCTGCTCTGAAATTAGACTCACCAGTTGCCACAGATCGACTCTCACAGGCATGGAAAAGTTTTCTTCATGTTGGTCTTTCCTGGGAGCTGCAGGAAGAAGGACGAGCAGCCACAGTCCTCTTTGGGATACTCCTACAAAGTGCTGTTATGTCTGAATTGCAGAATTATAGGTTCTGCTCAGAACAAGGCAAATCTCCTGGTTTGTGGAGCACGTCTTTCAGCTGGGCTTGGGGATTCATTTGAATCTGACCCAGAAGAGTTTTACCAGGGACGACTGCAAACACTGGCTGTGCCTTCTGGTCATACCTGGAGACACGGGGAACAAGTCATTGGCCTCATTTCTTCCATTTCCTCACTGATAGCCTTGGGGAAAGGGAAAGAATTTTCACTTTTGTTTTTTTAAAGGATCTCCAAGCTTTCATGCAGAAGGCTGCTGGGCACGGGGCTGTTTGTGGCTGGCTAGCAGGAAGGAAATCTGTCTCCTTTTTAACAAGGGGCTGAGAGCTCACTTTGTTCTGCTGTCCCACCTGGTGCCCACACTGAGCGACAGAACTGTGCCCTGATGTCCCAGCCCCTGGAACTGCCCTTGAAATCCTCACCAGGACCTGCTAACGGCTGCTCATATACTCAGGCCCACCATAAGAAGCAGAGTTGAACTCTGGGAAGCAGCTGTTCCCTGGTGAGAGAAAGCTAACTGATCTCAGATTGAGCTTCAAAGCAAAAGCCATTGTTGGTGCAGCTGAGTGAGACGAAGGCCACAGAAGCAGCTGCTGCCTCTGCACCCCAGTCTTGTCTGTGCTCTGGTCCCCACCCGATATCTGCTGCTCTCAGATTAGCAGCACCAATCTCTGCTTTTCTAACCAGTTCTAACTAAGCTCTGCTGGGCTCACTTCACTTTCCTCAGTCTGTGCCACATCCCCATGCCTTTTATATTGACTGAGAAGCTGGCATCAAAGGGAATGCCACAGATCTGTCTCCTGCACTATCCCATGCACAGGAGACAACCTTCCCCACTGAACAGGCAGTACTCTCCATCCTTTATATTAAAGAAGCTTTTTCAGTTTAATATTAAGGCCACGCAGACGTAGTTCAGGCAAGGCAGGTCACTGCTGAGGCCATTTGCTCCAGTATATTTCTGGCCTCTTTTCCTGCACCATTCTCCTCCATCTCAAGACATGTTATGGAGATATCTTCACAATCTACAGCACCAGAACAAGGACTGGGCCTTCCCCAGACTCCTTACCCATGTGCCCCAAGAACAAATGACAGTCTGTCCAGCACTGCTGGCTTGGGGTGAACGGCAACCCCTGTCAAATTCTAATACAAAAACATCCTCATTCCTCTGCTACTGAAACAAAGAAATACCAAATATCATCCCCAAATACTATGCGAGTTCAAATTAAAATAGATGTCCAGGTATCAACACAGCTACTGGGTGCTCCTGCTGTAATATTGGCCAGGGTTTCTGCTGATACAATGACAGATAAGCAGGTTTTCCTTATTAAATGAAGGATACGGCTTCAGCATCTGATTGGCAAAGATCTGTACAGGAGTCCATACCTGGCATGTGCCTCTGAATAAATGCTAGAAGGAAAAAAATCTAACTCCTTGATATGACATGGAGGCTCCTTAGGTGCTGTCCTCACCACAACCTGACATCTACAGAGATGTCAGATTACAGCTGCAGCTACAAAGCAGTTAATTGTTGCTGCTTTGCTTGTAAAGTCTGAATCAGCAGGATTAGTAAATCGGGAAAACAGAACACGGGGCAGTTTAATATGCCTTACAGCCTCCATTCACAAGAATCTTAAGCATCTTACTAAAGTAGGGCACAAATTTTTTCTTTTAAAGGAACATTAGCCCTTTGTTCCCGATTCCCTTTAATGCTGAGCGTTAATGCAAACACAAGGAGGTTTTATATCCTAAAAGCAAGGCAGGAATCCAAAAGGATAAAGAGGCTGAGTGATGAACCTTTCTGAAGCAGGCAATTTCCACCTTCCTAATCTCACTGGCTGCATGTCAGCACCAAAACAAAGATGGAGCCACATTAAAAAGTGGTATCTTGGAGCTGCCGGAGGAAGTGATAAGTATCATAATTGGCCCTCACACGCAGTTTTACATTACCCTGACACTAGATGGGGGGAAGATGAAAGAAGATACAGGCACACACACGTTACCTCTGTCCCTAGCATAGCTCAGAGCAAAGGTTGAGCTGTGGCCTGAGTGCTAGCCTGCAACTCCAAACCCTGCTGCCTTCATGCCTTTACACACCTAACACCCACCCCCACCAGTACTGCTGGACATAGCAAGTGCCTTCATCAGATCAGCAGTATGAACTATGGAGTGCCCTGAACAGCAGACATAGAAAGCTTCTGTAGACTCTACCATTTGCATTATTGTGACAAACATCTGTAAGTCTTGAGAGTGCAGGCACTTCACTCACCTTCAAGCACTTCAGTCCCTGCAGTGCTGGGAAGCCCACAGGAGCTGAGGTCTTTGAAATTGAATACTGAGATAGAATTCTCACCTAAAGATGGAGAAAACCACTTTGCCTCTCAGCAAGTTTCTGCTTCTCCCTAAGAAAACAAAAGGGAGGAGGCAGCAGGTTAGGTCAGAAGTTCAAGGATGAAGCTGCTGAACCTAAGTCTCCACTGCCCACCTTTTCTGACAGCTCTTATCATATGGAGAAACGGCTGCCATTCTGATTTAATTGCATTTTATTTATTGCACGAGTGGAAGCAGTGGCATAAGGCAGCAGACAGCAAATCCCATGATACATAAACCTTGGCAGGAAAAATGTACAGGGACCGGATTTCGTCTGTCTTTGACGCCAATGGCCCCAACCAACTAAATAATGCAGGAGTAAAGCACAAAGCCTAGGCCAGCTGATTTCTGCTCAAAGCCACAGTCACAGTGGCAAACACTTCCAGCGCAGCAGCCAGCCCGTGTTGGGAAGGAACTACAGGACACTTCACCTGACGAGTTCTCTAAACCAGAAGGTTGGAATATCACATCCCAGATGCGCTGTTTTCAGCAGAGGAAGCGTCTGGCAGCAGAACACCTCCCTCCCCACCTAGCCCTGCTATCTCTATTGTGCCAGCCCTGGGAAACACATTACAACAAAACAAAGCAAAACCAACAATGAGGCATTTGTTAGAACCAGCTCAGCTCTGATCAGATTTACAGAACAACAACAGCAGTGGCAGAAGCTCCTGAGGCAGTGCGCCATGAGGCCAGGGCAGGAAAAAGCAGAGGGGTGGACACATTTCATGCTGGTACTGACAGCAAAGATCCATGCCAGGAAATCACAGCCTGACAGCCTGACATAACATGGGAAGGCCTTGGGCTCCTCCAGAAAGAAAAAGGGAGCAGATATTGAACTACAGGAGAACTGCAATGAAGTTCCATTATTGCATTAAACATCTCACCAAACGGATCCAAAATCTTTTATCAAAGAAAACCTAATAATAGAGCTGCGCTGACTTCCACACTCAGTGTACACTAATGCTTCTCTACTAATAAGGACAGGCAGTAACACGCTTATGGTCACGAGCAAGAAAGAGCAGAAGAGCTAACAAGGAAGTAAGATACCCTTTAACTCCATCTCAGTCACCCAACTGCCATGATTTGTGCCCTGTGTTCCTGCCTAATGCAGGGCAATGGCCCCCTCACTGCATCGGCAAGAGGTTTCAAAAGCTTTGGATGGAAAGCAGAAGGAAAATCCCTCATGCTACAGATAATACAGCATTGTGGTTTGGTGATAGTTATTTAATGTCCTGGAGAACACAGAGAATAAAAGCTCCTTTTGTGTGAACACTACATGACGACACCCAGTCACGCTGTCGCCCATGCAACAGCAGCACCAGCCTGAGGGAGATGAATGGGTGTGTTGTGGTTTAACTAAAAATGAAATGTGTATATACACCTGTGACATAGACCCCTCAAAACGACATCACTGCTCTCCCCCCTCCCTTCCCCCCCGAGTACTGATACTTGTTCTCTGGACACTGTTTTACCATAACATGAGGCTGCATGAGAAAACAAACTGGGGGCAACTCCATGAATCTCTACCTCAACCTGTGACCATTCAGACATTTGATAGCTCTCCTAGGGCAGCTGCGGTCAGGCAGAAGAGGGTACAATTAAACAGAGCCAGAAAGATCTAAAGATCCTCAACAAGGAGGCCCAGACGTCACTCTTATCTCCAGGGAGCAGGTCAGGGCCATGGGGTAGGGGCTGGGGGAGCAGGGACCAAGCTAGGAGAGGTCAGAGGCACAAGTTTAGTTCCCACCAGCAAAGCATGTGAGGGAGGGATGAGAGGGCTCGGAGAAGCAGTGAGCCAACTCAGATCCTGTCAGCTCAGCTCTAAGGACAGCCGGGAAGGGAACAGCAAGTGCTCGCTCACAACACCCACACAGAATTAGCTGAAGGTGCTAACTCCCAGGGTATATTAGTCTGCCATTCAACACCCTTGCTGCCAGTCTCAGGGCTGAACGCTTGCCTGCACCCAGCCAGAGGTCCTGCACAAGGCAGGCACACGCACGAGCCATACCCACTTGGAGCTTTTCCAGTTCAGAATTCAAAAAGAAGACCTTGCCTTCCAAGGCTGACGCATCTACAACCTTCAGCATCAGCAAAAACAGCGCCACACCAGCCACGGAGATTAACTGTGCCCCACAGGACAAATACTCTCCTCAGGTAGGTACAAAGGGCACCATATGGGAAGCTGGCAAACAAGGGCTGTGAGATGAGAGATCAGTCCCCAGCACCTCTGAGCTTGCCAGCGCAGGCCCCATCAGAGCTGGCTGTGCTGCTGGAGCTGGGAGCAGCAAGCAGCCAGCTGTGGCAGTCCTGCAGCTCCCAGGCAGATATTCCCTTGAAGCCCAGGGGCCGCACAGACTTGAGAATCCCTGAAATCCCCCTGAGACATATCTGCTATGCGGCTGTGTAAGTATCCCCCTGCAGCTGGAGGCTTCCAGAGCTGTAACGTGCTGCTCAGTGCAAAAGATACAGCCCATTTGTTGGTCTTTCTCTCAGCCTGTACCCTCAGCTTCCTTCTTTCCCTGTTCTCCTATCAAATCTTTTCCAGTTCTCCCTTTTGCAAAGGTCATCCACTTTCTGCAACAACTCAGAAACTCACCTACTCCATTTTGCCTACGGTAGGACCTGTTATATCAGGATGTTGACGTGATTCCTCACTGATACATGCGTTGAGGACACCCAACTGCCCCCTTCACAAAGACTCCCAGAAAGGCTCTGGGCTAAGCTATACTCTGCATCCAATTTTCCATCTCTGTTGCTCGGCAAACCCTAACAAAATGAAATCCGCCCACAGCTCTCCCAGAGGCGAGGGATGGATGCAGAGCCTGCAGGCAAGCTGCACGTACGCCGTCCTCCCACAGCTCTCCCAGAGCACAGCATGGAGTCGCTCAGACTTCTGCTTGAGAGTCAGTGCAGGGAAGAACACAGCCAGTAAGCTGGAAATACAGGAAAACTTGGTGGAGAAGAATTAATTCTAAACAAGATAGATGTAACCCTCCAGTCCTCCTCCTCCTACATAGGGCACGGATACAAGAAACAGCTCTTGGGGTTCTAGACAGCATAGGGGAGCCCCATAAAGGACATCTGAAGCAGTTCTGTCCCAGAGGTCTGGACTAACAGCAGGAAAAGGCTGCACTGGAACTAATGGTGAAGGTTATGGGGAAGTAAGAAGCTCAGCCCTGAGGCCGGGTGTGGTGTGCTGGTAGGGAGCAGGGCAGCTGCACAGGATACATATATTCAGATAGAGAAAGGGGTAACACGGAGCACCTGCCACACAGCCAGGCAGGGCTTTGTGTACAATGAAAGAGAAACACTGTAAGACAGAGCAATATACGTAGGTTGCTCCAAAAGTGACGCCTCCTATTTCTTTCCATAGAAAATACAACAGCTCCGAAGAGCACAAGAACGCTATTTGATCGAGCAAACACTCAGCTACAGCACACTCTTTTTTCACCACAGTCACCACCGGCAGCTGCGCGTTTCTACCACACCTTTGCTTCACCCATGCCGCTCTGTCAGACCTCCCTCTGCTGCCATCTGTTGTTCGGCAGCGGCACGTAACGGGACACGGGCGGGAAGCTCAGTCTGTGCTGCCGTACCACCGGTATCCGCCTCCCGGAGCGGAGCTAGGAGGGTCTCTGGAGCAGCCCTCATAGCACGGCTGGGCACAGTAGAGACCAAAAGCAACAGCCATTGGCGAAGGCTGCAAGGAGAGAAAGCAGACAGCCTGCACCACTGCTGAACCCGCCTCAGGCGGCACTTACAGCAGCACAAATAACGTGCCGTGCCTTTTGGACCCGAAACGAGACTACCCGCTCGAGCTATAAAGCGCTTTGCAAATGGCGGCGCTCCAACCGCCTGCCGCACTACAACTCCCATGGTGCCCCGGGGCGGCCGTCTCCATGGAGACGCGGCTCCGCCCCTCGCTCTGGGGGGGCTCCGAACTACCCTTCCCGCGGTGCTCCGCGTGCCATGGAGGAGCGCGTGGCGGAGCGGCTTCACGGCGCGCTGGGCCCGCTCGGCTTTGAGGTGCACGCCTTCAAGGTACTGACGTCATACCGGCGTGCGGTCGTCGTGACGTCACCCGCGGTGGCGTCGTGCGGGGAGATGCCGCCGTCCCGGGGCGCGGGGTGCTCGGGGGTGGTCGGCCGGCCGGGAGGGAGTCCGGTGCGCGGGGCCGTGCGGGCAGCGGCCGCCCCAGGTGAATGTCAGCCGGCAGCTGCCGCGCTCCCCACGACCGACGGCAGGCGGCAGTGCCGGCACGGAGCGGGGATGGAGCCGCGGCCATCCGGGAGCCCGGGCCGTGACCCCGCGAGCGGAGCAGCTCGGGGCCTCCCTGCTGGCCCCGTGCCGCCGGGTCGAGGGAGGGCACGAGAGCGCTTCCAAACCGACGGGGGTTAAAGTCCTCCGAGCGGGTTTAAAATGTAATCTAAGTACGGGACCGTACCGCTATGTACGTGCCGGCTGCTGGTGGGCTCGTGAATGCAGGTTCTCGTGCGCACCGGGGGCGGTGTCGCTGTCTCTGCCCCTTCCACTGCCCGCGTGCTGAGCTGCAGCCGCCCCGGCTCAGCCCGTGCTGGGCGTACAGCGCTGCCTCCCATTCTGGGTGTAGCTGTCGCACAGCCTGCCCTGCCCCAGTGAGTGAGGTGGGAAACGAGCAAACCTTACATTCACATCTCTGCGATTCCTTCAGCATCTGAATTCATCTTCTCCAACAAGAGCCGCAAAACTGAGTGAACAGCGAGGCTGATGTAAATGCATCTTTACAGTGAACTGAGTTTACATTTTGTGCTTACACGTGTGCAGGACTGGCTGCTCGTGTCGCCTCTAACGTCCCTTTCAAATTCATTCCGTCGATACACAGAGGTGAGCAGCATCCTGCAGCTTAAGGCTTCATACCGCAGCCGCGCCAATGGCCATCTTTCTGAATGCCAGACCTGGTCTTTGTGGTATCCCCGGGAGCAGTCATTGTAACCCACAGACGAATGGTGCTCCTGTGCAGTGCAGGGCTGTCTGCTGTTCCCTCCCCGTGCGGCAGCCGCTGGTCTGAGCCCTGTCCTGCTCACCTCCTCCTGCCCGACCCCCCCCACTGTGGGCTGTGCTCAGTTCAGCCCTGCAGAGAGATTTTGAGATGCTGTGTCACACTGCGTGCAGCACAGCTGGTGTGCCGGCACTGCTGGGAGCTTCACTGCCTTTATTCTCACACAGAAACGTTTCCCGGGGAGGAAATACCCCTCCTATACTGGACACAGCCAATGGCGACTCGTACCATCTCACTGCAGTTCACTGGCTTTAAGAAGAAAAGGACTTTGGAAACTTCAGCTCCTGAGCTGATTATAAACCATAGTCCCGTGCTTTATTTCCTACGAGGTCTCCTGCTGTTAAAAGCCCTTTGAGGCCTTTTGGAAATGGGCTATTTGGCGAGGTCTGCTTTTTTGGGATAGAGGTTCTGTGCGGTTTTCTTGCAGGCAGGGACGTGTGCATGCAGGGTTTTAATTCAGTATGAATCTGCTTCTGCTGGCACGGTGGGCGTGTGCTGGGAACGTGAGCCCTGTTCAAACAGATGGCTGAGCTTTCAGCTCACAGGCAGGCTAAGAAGCAGGACAAGCAATAGGAAAGGTGTCTAAGTCAGGATCCAAGTAAGGGAGAAAACAGCTGTAAAAGTTTTTATCTAACCCAAAGCATCTCATTAACTATGGAGAGAGTGGTTGCTCAATCTTCCACCTGTGGTTTCTGAGCAGAGCTGGATATAAGGGGCACTCATGAATGCAGTAGATCCTTCACATCCAGGTGCAGCTTCCAGGAACTCCATCCCAGTATGCAGAAGCTCTGGCTGTGAATGGGTGGCACTTGGCTGGCTGCAGGTCTGGGTTGCAAATTAAGGTGGCTTTTTTTTTCTTTTTTAATTAATTAGCAAAAGACTGGTGTCCTTGTTTTAATGGAGATCTGCTTCTCTTTGCTAAAGGTTGGATGGTACAATGCGGTTCTCCAGCCAGCCTTCCATCTCCCCTACCCGGATGACACACTGGCCTTTGTTGTCCTCAGCACGCCTTCAATGTTTGACAAAGCCCTTAAGCCTTTTGTGAACAAAGAACGGCTGAAAATAATCAGAGATCCTGTGGATCAGTGTGTGTCTCATCATTTATCAAGCGTGAAGGAGGTAAGAGCCTGAAATGCTGACTCCTTGTAATGCTGTGGCATATAACCAACCAGGTGGTTTGAACAGCAGACAAAGCCTGCTAGGCTCCTGCCCTTGCTCTTGAAAAGGGCAAAGCATCGTTCACGTTCTGTCTCTACCAGTATAACCTGTAGTTATGTAGGGTGCTTTACAGTCACAGTTTGAACCCCCAGAGCTGTGAGCTGTTCAGTATTGGGATGTGGAATGTGCAGGCCTCTCACTGCGCCTCGTTTGCTGGTATCCAGCACTTCTGTAATGACAGATCTTTCTCTATGGGTCTGTGCTGATGTTTTTTTCTTTTTCCCCAGATATTCCCTGACCAGAAAGTGGATGTCATGTTTGATTACGAGATACTGCCAAGCCGAAGGCCCAAGTTCTTGGCACAAACAGCTGCTCATGTTGCTGGAGCTGCATATTACTACCAGAGGAAGGATGTGAAGCTTGATCCCTGGGGGGAGAAGGTGAGGCAAAAACACAGTCTGAGAAGAAAAAGCACCAAACTGCAATCACCGAATCATACAGCTATTTTTACTGACTAGTTCGTCCTGCAGGAAAATACGGAGTCCAGATCACATACGGCTGTGTAGCTAAATGAAGTGTTTCAGGCAGGAGTCAGAGGCAGCCAAGATAAGATTCTGTGGTGTGTTAGAGGGATGTGTAAATGGAGAATCTCTCTTAAGCCCACTGAGAAGAATGCACTTTGCTGTTAAAGACCTGTTGGCTGTAGCACTGTAAATAGCAACAAATAGCTCTAGTCAATCTCTGCGTTACATTTTCAGAGACCTTTCCCCATACTATGGTATGGTTTGTGTGGACACAGGAAAATGGAAATCAAATGCCACGTGCTCAGGGAAGGGTTTTCTTCCCTGAGTAGCTTTCCAACAGGGAGCCACAAGCGTAAGAAGTTGCTTGACCTCTAACCATTACCAGAGACAAAGTGAGACAGCCTAGATCTTTTTTTTTTTTTCACTTCCAGAAGATCTTTGGTGTATGTATCCATCCCAAGTATGGCGGCTGGTTTGCTATCCGGGGTCTCCTGCTGTTCCCAGATGTTCAGGTACCACTCCTGGAACAGTCTGCTCCTGTCGACTGTGTGAGCGCAGAGGAGAAAAGAACAGAGTTGCTGGAGTTGTTCAATTTCCACTGGCAGGACGGCCGCTACAGGGATATCATTGAAGCGAAGGAAAGGTACTCCGAGGACCAGAAAACCTACTTTTCCACTCCTCCAGCAGAAAGATTCAGGCTGCTAGGGCTGACACATTTCACAGAGTGATGCGGTTCCGTGAAGGTGCTGGGCACAGATGAAGTGCAACTCAGCAGCACCTTTTCCATACTGCTGAGGAGGAAGGCGTGCTGATAGGGACTGAAAATGCAAGCACTGTGTACAGCATCTCAATCCAAACTTCTCAGATGCAGAGGAAGCACTGCATCATAGCACTTACGGCCTGGAGGGAGGTGGAAGCAGTCTGTTCCCTTGCTGATGCTGATTTTTGGGAATCCCATTAAGATACCCACTTGTCTGGCTGGGCAAAGTTGAGACACTGTGGTAATGGGAAAACTCATGCTGCTTGTTGCAAAAGTTACGGTTTTTTCCTGAAGAATGTCTTCTCCCAATAGTTTTATTTTATGTAAGAGTAAAAAGGTTATTTATTGCTATTGCATTCTGAAATAATTCCTTTTGGTCTGAACTCGGGGCAGATACTTTTCAGATGTGCCCAGCATTTCATTGCCCTGTGCTGTAACTCTCTCTAGGGAATACATATTCAGTCCTCAGAAGAACATTTTGCTGCGTTCCCTCACTTCTGACAAAGCTGGTTTATTTTAAACAAGAAATCTTGGAACGTCTCCATTCCTTAATCCCCAAAACAAAATTCTCCAGAGACTGTTTTGTTGATTTGCATGGTCCTGTGCAGGAAGTGGGAGTGAGCAAAAGACAGCAAACAGCAGCAGCCTCCTTCTTCAGGGTAGTTGTGGAAGGCAAAGGGACAGAGTGAAGGTCACAGCTCAACTCTGACACGTTTCCTCTTC